>JAPYYJ010004547.1:0-10318 GCA_028533885.1 Nasua narica
GCCTGGGTGGCTCAGTTGTTTGAGCGGCTGCCTTTGGCTCAGGTCATGATCCTGGAGTTCCGCGATCGAGTCCCGCATCAGGCTCCCAGCTCCTCGGGGAGTCTGCTTCTCCCTCAGACCTGCTATCTCTCACTTTCTCTCTCTCTCTTTCTCTCAAATAAATAAATTAATTAATTAAAAAAAAAAGAACACCCACAACATTTAAGTTTGCCATTTTATATGGGGGTTGTTCGTAATGCCCCCAAACAATTACAATAATAATATTAAAGATCACTGACCACAGATCACCATAACAAATAATAATAATAAAAAAAATTAGAGTATTATGAGAATTACCAAAATGTTACACAGAGACACCATGTGAACAGATGCTGTTGGAAAAAATGACAGCAGGGTTCCCACAAATTTTCAATTTGTAAAAAATGCAGTATCTGTGAAGTATGATAAAACTAGGTGTACCTCTATCTCCATCCAACCAACCATCCTTCCAGCACCCATCCATCCATCCATCCATCCATCCATCCATTCATCGTCCCCTACTGGTTCTGCTCCCCTGAAGAACTCTGCATAATACAAGGACTTTAGATACAGACACTTTAGGTGTTTCTCTTTCCTCCTGAAGTCCATAGCTTAGTACTTGGACTCCCCAACAAAGGATCACTGGACATTTGAGGAAAGCTCTAGCATGAAATCCATAGACAATAAAAAAACATGAATGATGCAAGGAGCAGAAGAAAACTTCCAAAAAATTACAATTCATATATTCAAAAGGGTATTTGGAGTGAGAATAAAGGACCCAGTTCTGAGCCCTGGTTTTAGCCCCATTAGGTCATACCAGTCATTGGTTTCAAAACCAAACTCCTCTCAGCTACCCAAAGATGTTCTTCTCTCCTGTGTGTCCATTTGCAGCCATGGCCATAGCATCTTGCTATCATAACATCACGGTCTTAACCAACCAGGCCTGAGACCTTTATCTTTTTTCCCTCTCTTTCCCTTTGTAGCCCCATATCCAATTGGTCATGAAGTCCTATTGGTTCCACCTCTGAAAACTGTCTCACAACTGTCTTCTCATCCCATAGCTGTTGCCCTATTCCAGAAATCCTTATCTCTTTCCTGTCCTATTGCAATAGGCTACCAACTAATCTCTCTGCCTGTGACTTTCCATCCCTTCATTCTGTCCCCAAAATTATAAAATATGGGGTTCTCCATTGTATAAAGCAGGGGTCCCTATGCTGGCTGAGGGAGCACCACGGTTACCCCGGGAAATAAATATTTGGCACAGGGAAAGTGCTCAATTTCTCAGGTAGACCTTCTCCTATGGTACCCTCTGGTGGCAACTTCATGCAATGGCCTATCTTCATTTCACCCACCAAATTCTCTCTGGGATTCTAATTCACTGGATTTGCTTACTGTTTTAGGGAACCACTAGCTTATAAAATAAAAGTCTGAACTCTTGCATAGAAGCTTCAATCCATCTTTCCAGCTTTTCCTCACAACCTCTTTTCCTCACCATCCCTTTTTATGTCCCATTCACTCTTTCCCTTCAATCACACTGGACCACTCTATACTTTCCCACATTGATGTCTTTACTGATGCTTTCCCTCCTCCTGGAATTCCCCTCTCCTCCACCTCTGCAGGATGAAACTTTCACTAGGGTCATTCAAATATCTGGTCATCTGGAAATCTGTCCGAATTAACCTGACCTCTTTTCTCTGTGTTCCCACAGCACTCTATACTTCTTCAAGGAAGGCTTCCCAAATCACATGCTCTCATAGTTCCAGGTATTTTGTCTTTTATGACAGTAACGTATTTAATGGTTATATATTTATTCGTGAGATTTTTTTAAAGTGTCTTTTCCTCCTACTATACTGTAAGTGCCTTGAAGGCAAGAACCATATCTGTTACCATATATGGTTGGTAGTCAGTTGTTTGTTGACTGGGTGAATTAATGTTTCTGAAATGATCACATATTCTGCTTTGTAGTGTGTAGAGTTGTATATACATACCGATTCTCTTGTTAGATAACAGGCTTTTTAAAGGGATAGATAATATCTCTTACGTCTTTGTACCTCCCCCCATCCCCATGTAGCTCTGCGCCTGGGATACAGTAGGAGCTTAGATACAACTGCCCCAATAGAACCCCGGGGAACACTAACTCCATGAGAGCCAGGACTTTATCTTTTTCCTTGTATCTCCAGTGGCTAGAACAGTAATTCCAAAGTGAAGATACATATATTCCCAGTCTGGTTGGAGAGAGAGACAGAAGTGAACAATTATAAAACAGTGAGACAGGGCCATGATAGATATGCAAAGGATGATCTGGGAGACCCACGCTGTGGGCAGGCCAGGGTAGACATCTGGAGAAAGTGATTTCTCTCTCTTTTTTAAGATTTTATTTATTTATTTGACAGAGAGAGCACAAGCAGGGGGAATGGCAGGCAGAGGGAGAGGGAGAAGCAGGCTCCCCGCTGAGCAGAGAGCCCAACACAGGACTTGATCCCAGGACCCTGGGACCACGACCCAAGCCGAAAGAAGATGCCCAACTGACTGAGCCACCCAGGCGCCCCTGGAGAAAGTGATTTTTTTTTTTAATTTTCTGATTTTTAAAAATTTTTTATTAACATATAATGTATTATTTGCCCCAGGGTACATGTCTGTGAATTATCAGGCTTACACATTTCACAGCATTTGCCATAGCACATACCCTCCCCCATGTCCATATCCCTAGAGAAAGTGATTTCTGAGCTACGTCTGGGAGGATGAATAAAAGTTAATGAGGATGATATGTCAAGGAAAGGCAACAGTTTGCACAAAGGCACACAGGTGAAAGAGTGTGACTTAAATTCAATGAGACTGAAGTGCATGGTGACCAAACATTGAGAGATATAAAGAGAAATGAAGAGCTTGAGTGCCATGCTCAATAAATGGCCTTGAAAGTGTTGGGCAGTTTTAAGCAGAAGAGTGATTTGATTTGGCAAAAAAAAAATGGTAGGATGGAATGGAGCTGGGCAAATCTAGAGGCAGGGAGCAGTTTGGAGGCTATTAATCAAAGCAGGGAATAAAGAAGGACTAAAAGAAAGCAATGGGTGGGGGGCGCCTGGGTGGCTCAGTGGGTTAAAGCCTCTATCTTCAACCCAGGTCAGGATCTTGGGGTCCTGGGATTGAGCCCTGCATCAGGCTCTCTGCTCAGCAGGCAGCCTCCTTCCCCCTCTCTCTCTGTCTGCCTCTCTGCCTGCCTGTGATCTCTCTCCTCTCGTCAAATAAATAAATAAAATCTTAAAAAAAAAAAGCAATAGTGGTTAGGGGTTCCTGAGTGGCTCAGTTGTTAAGTGTCCCACTCTTGATTTCAGCTCAAGTCATGATCTCAGGGTTGTGAAATCAAGCCCCATGTCAGGCTCTGTGCTGAGTGCAGAGTCTACCTGCCCCTCCACCCCCTCATCTGCTTGCTCATGCTCTATCTCTAATAAATAAATAATAAAATCTTAAAAAAAAAAAGATTCTCTCTCCCCTCCTCCCTCTCCAAAAAAATGCAAGGGTGGTGAAATGGAAAGACAGTGGATTCAAGATATACCTATAAAATATATAAAATTAATGAACAATTGAAAAAAAAATTAATGAACAATTGTATGTCTAGAAAACTACTTTTAGAAATAATTGCAGGGATGCTCAAAGATAAATGACATGAAGATGTTTATTACAACTTGTTTTCGCAATGGTTAAAATTTGGAAACACTATGTGTCCACCAATATGGGATTTATTAATTAAATAAGGTATAATTAATCAAAACATGCAAACTTGAAAAATAATGATATATAAAAATAAAATATTAACTAGAAACAAATTGTAGATATTATGTATATCATATTTTTTTTAAAGGTGTATAACATATATGTGTATTGGTATATGCTTTGAAAGAAATTCTAGAAGGATTTATATAAAGGCTATCAACTATGTTTTCAGAGAAGAGGCTAAGAGCAATAGGCTTTCACTTCCCAATTTATAAACTTTTGTTTTAATTTTTTTAATAGACAACTAATTTTTAAAAAGATTTTATTTATTCATTTGACAGAAAGCAGGAAAGCACAGGCAGGGGGAACAGCAGAGGGAGAGGAGAAGCAGGCCCACCACTGAGCAGGGAGCCCAATGTGGGACTCAATCTCAGGACCCTGGGATCATGACCTGAGCCAAAGGAAGTTGTTTAACCAACTGAGCCACCCAGGCACCCCTGAACAACTAATTTTTTTAAAGCAACGTGTGATTCTGGACAGAAAAAAACAATTTTTTTCTCTTTCTATAAAGGACATTTGTGGGACAATTGGTGAAATTTGAATAAGGTTTCTAGATTAGATAATAGTACCGTATCAATGTTAGTTTTTTGATTTTGTTAATGGTACTGTGTTTATGGGAGAAAATGTCCTTGTTTATGGGAAATATACACTGAAATATTTAGGAGTAATGAGGCATTATGCTTGCAAATTATCCTCAGATAGAACAGAAAAAAATAATAGAGAAAAACAAGGCAAATGGGATCAGTGTTAACATTTGGAGAATCTGGACTAAAGTAAACAGAAATTCTATGTAATTTTCTATAAGTCTGAAATTATAAAAATGCTTTTAAAAGGTATAGAACAGAATATAAAGTATGCTACTATGTGTATGTGTGTGAAAACGGAATATATACATATACTTGTAAATATATAAATGATCTACAGGAAGATATGCAAGAAGCAACACTATTAATGCCTTTGGAAATGAGGGTTTAGTGGCTAGGAACAAGGGGTAAAGGAAGACTAGTTTTTCATTGTATATCCTTTGATAACTTCTGAATTTTCACTAAGTAAATAATTTGCCTACCAAAATAAATATAATTTACAATAATAAAACATTTTGTAAAATGAAGATTTTCAAAAATATTCAAAAGAGGAATACAATGACTCCACATGCCAGAATCATTACCTCAATTCTACAATTACCAACATTTTGTCATATTGCTTTATTTATTCTTTCCCCCTCTATTTATTTTGTCTTCTTTGCTGACATTTATTTATTTATTTATTTGGCTCCATGCCCACTGTGGAGCCCGATGTGGGGCTTGAACTCACATCCCTAAGATCAAGATCTGAGCCGAGATGGAGTCAGACGCTTAACCAAATGGGCCACCCAGGTGCCCCTCTGCTGAAATATTTTAAAGAAAATTCCAGACATCATGCCATCTCTGTGTATGGCACAGAAGCACCTCTTAAAAATATAAACATTTTGTTACATAATCACAAGGCCATGGTATCTAAAAAATTAATAATCCTTTAGTATCAACTAATATCCAGTCCATAATCAAATTTCAAGTATTGAAAAAGGTCCACGTACTGTATATAAACACTGCACTCTAGCTGGTAAATTTACTTCCCATGGGGTATAAATGGATTAACAATTCTGAAGCCGGTTTACATGTATATTGGGGTTGTTTAATAAATAAATGTATAATGGATGTTGAGAAGCAGGGTTCTCACTGTCAGAAAGAAGACAGGAAGAGAGCAAGAAGGAAGGCCTAGAATGAATCCTGTGGTAATGGTTAGAATTGGAGACATCAGTATGAACTCATGTTTAACTTAATACATATGTAGATAAAAAGAAACAATGACAAAAATGTGTATACACAAATTAGTATACACAGTATGTATTACCTAGGGCTGTCCACTGAGAGGGCCTAGAAGCAATGACATTCCTGTAGGAATGATCACACCTTGTACTCAGATTTTAATTTCAAAATGCTGTTCTCCAATAAAAGCAACCAAGGATCCCTGGAGAAATGTCTGATTTTAGAACTGGGGCAAGGAAAATACGAAATAAGTCCGGAGCACCAGAAAGGAAAGAAGTTTCAAAAGGTTGGAGGAGTCATCCTAAAGAGTTTCCCGATAGCCAAATGGAATAATTTGAGCAATAAAATAGTGCAGTATGAGGTTAAAATCCAAAGTGTAAAATAAATATAGATGTGTCTATATTGATATAGATAAATGATTGAAAACATAACTGAATGGTGGAGTAGAAACAAATCTTCTTTACAGAAGAATTCCAAATAATGTATGTAGATATTCTCCTGTATAGGAAGTGGTGCTTAAACACTGCTTCCCCGCTTTGATGGCGTGCTGGACTTGTAGTAGTCTTGCTTCCAAGGAATATAGAAAGGGAATAATATTTGAACTTTAAAGGCAGGATCTGGCAAACATTACCTTAACCAAGTCATCAGATTAACATCACCATCTTGTCATGTTGATATCATGAACACCCTGATGTGATGCGATGAGAAGGGCACTTGGATCTATGTGGTATTCTTTTTTATTTTTTTTTAAGATTTTATTTATTTTATAGAGAGAGCACATGCATGCAAGCGGGTGTAGGAGCAGAGGGAGAGGGACAAGCAGACTGTGGACTGAGCACGGAGCCTGACGCAGGGCTCGATCTCACGACCCTAAGATCATGACCTGAGCCGAAATCAAAAGTCAGATGCTTAATCGACTGAGCCACACAGGAGCCTCTATGTGTATTCTTCTTAAAAAATTGGGTCATCACAATGTCATGCAACCATCGCCTCTAGTTCCAGAATTTTTCACCACCTCAAACAAATTCTGTACCTATTAAACATTAACTCCCCAATTCTCTCCTTCTCCCAGTCCACGCTAACTTCTAATTTACTTTCTCTATGAATTTGACTATTCTAGATATTTAATATAAGTAGAATCATACAATATTTGTCCTTTTTTGAAAAAAGATTTTATTTGGGGGCACCTGGGTGACTCAGTCTGTTAAACGTCTGCCCTCAGCTCAGGTCGAGCTCCAGGTCTATGTCCCTGCTCAGCATGGAGTCTACTTCTCCCTCTCCCCCTGCTGCTCACCCTACTTGCGTGCACACTCTCTCTTGAATAAATATCTCTCTCACACTCTCTCTCTTGAGTAAATTTATTTGACAGAGTGAGAGAGAGAGAGTGCTAGAGAGTGTAAGAGAGAGAGAAGGGGCAGGGGGAGGGGCAGAGGGAGAAGCAGACTCCATGCTGAGCAGGGAGCCCAACCTGGGGCTTGATCCCAGGACCCTGGGATCATGACCTGAGCTGAAGGTGGACACTTAACCGACTGAGTCACCCAGGTGCCCCAATATTTGTCCTTTTATGTCTGGTTCATTTCATTTAGCATGTTTCCAAGTTTTTTTCATGTTGCGGCATATATCAGAACTTCATTCCTTTTTTGTGGCTGAATAATATTCCACTGTATGGGTATAGCACACTTTTATCCATTTATCTGTTAATGGACTCTTGTGTTGTTTTCACCTCTGGCTATTGTGAGTAATGCTACATTAATATTGTGAACACTGATGTATAAGTGTCTGTTTGAGTCTCTGTTTTTGATACTTTGGGACATATACCTAGGAGTGGAATTGCTGGGTCATATGGTAAGGCAGTTCTATATTTAACTTTTTGAGGAATCACCAGACTGTTTTCCAGCAAAGGCATCATTGTTTATTCTCACCAGTAATATACCTGGGTTTCAATCTCTCCACATCCTCCCAACTCTTGTTTTCCTTTTAAAAAAATTATAGTCATCCTAATAGAAGTGAAATGATATCTCATTGTGGTTTTGGTTTTCATTTCCACAATGAGTAATGATATTGAGCATTTTTTCATGTGTCTATTGTCCATCTTTATCTTTTCTTTGTAGAAATGTCTATTTAAATAATTTGCTCTGGTTTTTTTTTAAGACTTCATTTATTTAGGGACGCCTGGGTGGCTCAGTTGGTTAAGCGGCTGCCTTTGGCTCAGGTCATGATCCCAGCGTCCTGGGATCGAGTCCCGCATCGGGCTCCTTGTCGGCAGGGAGCCTGCTCCTCTCTCTGCCTCTGCCTGCCTCTCTGCCTGCTTGTGTTCTCTCTCTGTTAAATAAATAAATAAAAATCTTAAAAAAAAAAAAAAAGACTTCATTTATTTAGAGAGTGAGCAAGCAGGGGTGGGAGGACAGGGAAGGGCAGAGAGAGAGAGGGAGAGAGAATCCCAAGCAGGTTCCACACTGAGCACAGAGCCCTATGAGGGGCTTGATTTCCAAACCCCAAGGTCATGATCTGAGCTGAAATCAAGAGTTGGATGCTTAATCAATTGAGCCACCTAGGGGCCTTGCTCTGTTTTTAACAGAGTTGTTTGTCTTTTAGTTGTTGAGACATACAAGTTCCTTATATATTCTGGATATTAAACCTTTATCAAATATATCATTTGCAAATATTTTCTCCCATTCTGTGGATTGCCTTTTTGCTCCTTTGACAGTGTTCTTTGATACACAGAAGTTTTTAATTTAATTTAATTTAAACTTTTAAAAGCTTTTATTTATTTGACAGAGAGAGACAGTGAGAGAGGGAACACAAGCAGGGGGAGTCGGAGAGGGAGAAGCAGGCTTCCCGCCAAGCACCAATCATGTCCTGAGCTGAAGGCAGACACTTAATGACTGAGCCACCCAGCCCCGAAGTTTTTAATTTTAACAAAGTACTATTTATCCATTTTTTCTCTTGTTGCTTGTGTTTTTGTCATATTTAGAAAGCATCACCAAATTCAAAGCCATAAAGATTTGCCCTTTTATTTTCTTCTAAGAGTTTCATAGTTTTTGCTATAACATTTAGATCTTTGATCCATTTTTAGTTAATTTTTGTATAAAGCATAAGGTAAGGGTCCAACTTTATTCCTTTTCATATGGATATCCAGTTTTCCCAGCACTATTTACTGAAAAGATTATTCTTTACCCCATTGAATGATCTTAGCATCCATATTGAAAATCAACTGACTATTGATGTGAGGGTTTATTTCTGGATTCTGAATTCTATTCCATGGTCCGTATGTTTACCCTTATGCCAGTACCACTTACCTTTGTGGTAAGTTTAGAAATTGAGAAACGTGAGTTCTCCAACTTTCTTCTTTTTCAAGGTTGTTTTGGTTATTCTGGATCCTTTGAAATTCCATATGAGTTTTAGGATGGGCTTTTCGATTTCAATTTTCAATTTTTTATATCATTTACATTTTGATAAGGATTGTATTGAATCTGTGAATTGCTTTGGGTAAAATTATCAACAATGTTAAGAACTTTTCCATGTACAAGTCTTGCACCTCCTTGGTTAAATTTATTCCCAAGTATTTTATTATTTTTGATCCTATTGTACATGGAACTGTTTTCTTATAGACAACTAATTTTTTGACAGGCAATTTAGTTGAGAAAAGATAATCTTTTCAATGGATGGTGCTGGAACAATTGGATGTCCACATGCAGAAAACAAAAACAAAACAGCACACACATAAACATGAAATAACTTTAATCCATACAGCATACCATATAGAAAAATTAACTCAAAATGAATCATATTCTTAAATATAAATTCAAAAGTATATAATTTAGATTTTAGAATTTCTAGAAGAAAACATAGGATACTCTTTGTGACCTTGGGTTAGGCAAAGATACCTTAGATATGACACCAAAAAAATACTCCATAATAGAATAAATTGACAAACTGGACTTTATAAAAAAAAACAAAACCTTCTACTTTTCAAAAGCCACTATTAAGAGAGACTGAAAAGACAAGCCACAAACTGGGCATATATTTGATGAAGGAGTTTCTTCAGAATATATGAAGAAGTCTCAAAATCAATAATAAGAGAATAAACAACCCAATTAAAAATGGGCAAAAGATTTGGACACTTTACCAGAAATATATATACAGATGGCAAATAAGCACATGAAAAGATGTTCCCCATCATTAGTCACGAGGAAAACACAAATCAAACCACAATAAGGTACTACTACATACCTATTAGAATCATTAAAATTAGAAAAGACTGAACATACTAAGTACTAGCAAGAACATGGAGAACCCGAAATTCTCATACATTGCTGGTGGGAATGTAAAATGGTATAACCTCTTTGGAGAAGTTTGACAGTTTCTTTAAAAGTTAAACATACACTTACCATGCCTACTATATGATCTAGCCATTCAGCTTCTAGGAAATTACCCAAGAGAAAAGAGAGCATAGGTGCAAAGATTTGTGCGTGAACATTTATAGCAGCTTTATTTATAATGGCTCCCACTGGAAACAACTCAAATACCCATCAACAGATAAATGGACAAATTGTAGTATATACATACTACTCAGTATAAAGTTAAGTGTGAAATGAAGTAAGGTGAAATATTAGCAACAAAAATAAAAGAGCTATTGAAGGGCACCTGGGTGGCTCAGTTATTTAAGCACCTGCCTTCGGCTCAGGTCATGATGCTGCGGTCCTGGGATCGAGTCCCGC
>JAPYYJ010004548.1:0-10318 GCA_028533885.1 Nasua narica
GAGGTCACACAAAGCAGTCTGGACCCTTCTGTTGAGTGGTCAGGACACAGCCTTGGAGTGACAAGACATGTGGAATAAAGTTCTTGAGTTTCAAGTTGTAAAACAATTTCTGTTGTCAGAAGAGAAATGAAGAAAAGCAAAGGTTTTGTAAATTACGCTCAGCTGGGAAAGGGGGGGGGGGGGGAGACCAGACAATAAAACAGGTGCACCAATAACCAAGGCTGCCTCCAAAGAAATGGTCCTCAACTTTGATTTCATGTTGGAACCACCTAAGAATTTTAAATATACTACCGTTGGGGTCCCCTGACCACAGAACCTGACCAGGTACGTCTATGGAGCCTGGGCACCTAGTTTATAAAGCTCCCCTACGGCCATAGTTAAAAATCACCACCTTAAAGCAAGCGGGAAAACATTACGGTCTCATTAAAAAAATTTTCTTTCAACCTCAAAATAAATCTAAGCCTGTCAGAGCAGAAAAACAATAATTTGGCAAATTCTGCTATGAGCAAGTAGAGAAGTAAAATATTTAGGTCTTTAACAAACTTCCAATTCCCTAGGGACTGAACCACCAGCGAGCTCTCCGGCCACCAATAATCATGAACAAATACAGAACAGTTTTGAATTAGCACTTCTCTGATCAACTATTCAGCCAGTGATCATTCCTTTTGCACTTTTTTTTTTTTTAATCTGATCATTTCTCTGCTATCCAGGAACGGGTCAACTCCCTCCTGTGGCTTACCATGGCCACCTGACTTGGAAGTACGATGGTAACTATGCAAACAGAGAATTTAAAGGCTGAGCTGCTCTGGAGTTTACTACTAACCAAGCCCTTTCGTGTTTCTTGGAAGCAAAACCAAATCCTAAGAAAACGTGTCTTTCCATCAGCATCTGGCAGTTCCTGGTCCAAAGCACTCAACAGATGAATGAAATAATCACTAAGAATCCTCCCAAAGGGTAGAATCTCCCCTGCGTGCAATTCATCTTTATATTCCCAGCTCTTAGCACAGAATACTCAATAAGCATTAATGAAGTACATATTTACCCCACACGGATGGCATTGCTACAACAAAACATAAATGCATGGCAAATTCCCCTTTTGACACAAAAATCTACAGTCCTCCAAAATGATTGGAGGATTGGAGGATTGGATTCCACAAAAATCAGTCCTCCAAAATGATATACGAAGAGTAAGAATCAATAGTTCACGTGCCTAAGACTCACTTGCAAAGCTTCATCAAAATGCAGATTTCTTCTACACAAATGTTTGTCGATTAAGTTCTCAAAGCTGTTTGCATTATAACATGCCCAGAATTCAAGACATCAAAAGGTCCATCAATAGGTGAATGAATCAACAAGACACGGCTCAGCAGCCAAAAGGAAGCCACTGCTGGCGTACGGGACAGGGAGGAAGTGCCCAGATGCGACAAAGAGAGAAAGATGCTGGACACGAGACAGGCTGCCCGATTCCCGGACCTCCAGCGCCAGAGAGCAGGTAGTAGCGACCGAGCACAGGAATGGATGGAGCGACTCCCAAAGGCAGAGGAAGGAAGCGGAGAAATCCTCTACACCGCGATTGTGATGCTGGTGGCTCCATCCGCGGGTGTATCTGTTTTTTTTTTTTTTTTTGGTATGTAAACGATACTTTGATAAAAATCTATTTTCAAAGAAAAAAAAAAGAATTTAAAAACTTCCATAATCCCACCAACTTAAAAAATGTCCCCTCCCCCAAATTCCGATTCCATAGACCTACGCTGGGACCTGGGAACATTTTTAACAAATGCACAAACATTCTGTCGCCAGCAAACCTCAGATCACCCCCACTTTTGCGTGGCAACCCGGAGTGCGATAATTTCTCTGCCTGCTGAAACCTATCCAGCCAGCAAGTATGACTAACAAGGAAAACGTTGGGATAAGGAAACTCAAAACCTCAACTTGCCAAGTTGTAGTTTGGTTCTTACTAAGGTACAAACAAGACCTTTCAGAGCTGTCCAGGTTCAATGATAAAGCATATTTTAAAAGCCAATCCGAGGCTCCCTCTCTGCTGAAATCCCATCATTAGAGGATTATAGCTGAACTGTGGCTGCCCCATTAAATTCTGTTAAATGCTAACATTTGACCTAAATGCTTTTAATCCAAGACAAAAAAAAAAGATTATTGGAACACACCACCTCAATTTCTATATGCTTGACTCCCTCTAAATGAAAGGACGTGAACGGTTGCCTACTACACAGGGTCCTGTTTTAGAAAGTTTACAATCCTGACATCAATCCTCACTATCATGATTCCCTTTAGGCAGCAATGAGTGAACTTGTAAGTGGTGGTTATTACCTGATCTTGTGATGACAGTTACGGACTGTGTCATGGGGTATAACTGGGAGGAAAAAAAAAAAAATCCTCCTAAAGCCTTTTCCAAAACACTCCAAGAACTTTTGCTCTTATTTTTTTCATACTGCCAGTCACGACCCACTAGTAGTGGGCTAGGATATCAACCTAGTGGATCTCGACCAGAATTTTAAGACAATGACATTTAACAGAACAAAAAACTTCAGAGTACACCTCACAAGAGAAGGGATTCTGGTTTCAAGATAAAATACTTGAGCGTGGCTCCAACAACAACAACAAATCCAAGCCCGAAAGTCACTGATGTAACTGGAGCCCCAGAGTCCAGGTGCCCGATTCCTAGCAGGTTATTTGCCGGGCTTCAAGGGGCACACCCACAGCAAAAGTCTGTGCACGCGGTACCAGATAGGGACACGGGTAACCCAACACGTCCTTGCTACGAGGGTACCGGATACCCCAAACCGTGGCCTCTCTCTAACTAACATCTGTCGGAGCCCAACACCCAACGACCTCAATGACTGCAGTCAAGAAAATCTCCACTGCCCCCCAACGAGCTGGGTCAGCCTTCTGTCACTACTTTGATTCTTCAACTTTTCCCTCAAGAGAAAGAGAAGTTTAAAAGAATCCAGACAAAACCTGGAGTTCTGAAGGGGAGCCCAGAGTGCACTGCCAGGCTCCCTTCAGAAGCACAGGTGAGGAGAACCCCAGGAGGGGCAGTGCTGTAGCGATGAACCCCCACCCCCATCAACAACCCCGCTGGGACGGTGGAAGGAAGGGCCTCTGGGCAAACCGGGCTGCACTGCCCGGATGTCCCGTGAGAATGGGGCCACCCGACAGAAGTCACAAACCCTCCCGGCACGGCAGCGGGGAGGGAGGATCACTTCTCACTGAAAGCAAGTGCTTTAGGGAGCATAAAAAATGAAACTGGAGATGTTAAAGAACACTCCCTTGCCTGGGGAAGGCCCCTTCCGTCTCTTCTGGAGACTGGGCCCAAGAAGCCCTGGGACAGAACACGCTCCAGCGCCAAACTAAACTCTAAATCCGGGGAGAGCTCTTACATCCAGTCTGAGAGGGACCGGTCTGCTGATGTCCGTTTCCACACAGGCTGAGCCATGGAGAGCGATGGTCACGGGACCTAGAGGGCAAGCCGCTGACTCACTGACTGCTCGGTTAGGGGAAGATGGAATCGAGCATACGGTCCGAGGTCAAAGCAGCTCATGTTCTGCCGGTTTGGGGGCTTTAAAATCCATACCCATCAGTGATCTTCGTGTTTCTGACCTCATGCGGTAGGCATCGGATGCTACAGCAGCTTCTGGGCCCGATCTCATCCGGCAGAAATGTGTTCCCCAAACTTAATTTAAATAAAATTATGATAAGGCCTTAAGACTTGACTATCCTAACCATGACTCCCCTGCCCCAAGGCACCACCCACATGCACCACAATGACCTGCAGTTCCCAGGTTGGAGCTGAGGAAGCCGCCTCCTCCAAGAAGCATTCCTGGGTTAGATGTCCTTCTTCTAACTAAACACATGGCTTCTCGGTCCAGCTCCCCGACCAAGCAGGGGCAGGAACAGGGACACGGCGTCCACCACATAAAAGGCTCTCAAAATGTCTAAAGAAAACTTGGTCATTTTGCCAGGGACCAGTAAGTGATATACCTGAAATAAAGCCTAATCCCAATCCTCCCTATTCATTCAGGGAAAGCATGTGCCCTGGAGGCACAGTGAGGGCAAAAGGAGAGGTAATGGAGCAGAAGGTAGAGCTTATAGGCCAGAATCAAAATTCAGAGGTATACTTGAGAAAACTCAAGCAGAATCAAGATTGGTTTTATTGTATTTATTCTACTGTATGATTTAACATCTCATTTTTTTATACCAATAGTGTTTTTAATTAAAGACTATTTTAAATGTATCAATGAGTCATTTTAGGGGCGATTGGAAGCTAATTTCGTATGCAATTTTAATGCCAAGATAAAAACATGTTCAGAATTGACCGGCTGGCCTATCATATCCAAGACACTTAAGATTCCACTTAACCCTTACAACAGTGCTGGGAAGGGCTGTTCCCACCACCCCGTCACAGCTCAGAAAACTGAGGCACAGAAGTTGATTTTCTGGACAACAGCCAAGGGCAAGTGGCAGGCACAGCAATCATTCTGAGAGTTTGAAAGCTGCTCTCAGTTCCCTTAGAGACTGACTGACAGAGCAGGCTCCCAAGATGAGTGGCCAGAAGAGGCCTGGAGGGTTATCTCTAAAGGTCATTTTGGACGAAGCTTGAAAAAGCCCCCCAGTTACTATCCAGGAATGGAAAGAAAACTACCTCCTCTTGCATACCTCCAAATGACCTTTGTCATCCGCTCTCTCCCTCACCCCTTTCCCAGTTCCCAGTACACGGGCAAGCCTGGGCATTCAGGTACCTTCCAGGGCCGGCTGTGCCCTGCTAACCCCGTGCCCCTCCCCTTGGTACTGCTCCAGCTTCTGCTCCAGCCTCTGTTTCCAGCACAACTGAGGACTCGGGCCTCCTCCGGAGGGCACTGGGTCCCCTCCAGCTACTCTGCTGGAAAAAGCACAGGTGCCTGCAGAAGCATTCCAAATAATCATTCACTCCAACGCCTCAAGCCC
This sequence comes from Nasua narica, assembly GCA_028533885.1. NCBI lineage: Eukaryota > Metazoa > Chordata > Mammalia > Carnivora > Procyonidae > Nasua > Nasua narica. The sequence continues at coordinate 4,963 of JAPYYJ010004548.1, forward strand.
CACGTACTTATCAGCCCTCACTCTGAACTACTCAGACCATCCCCTCCCTCACTGGAATGTTCTTATCAGTTCTTCCTGTCCTCGTGTCAAAGCCAAAGGTCCTCCTCTCCTCACCTGCGGACAGAGGTCAAGCTCCCTCATTCCCTTGTTTCCTTTCTGCCGGCTACACCTGCTCCTGTCGGTTTTGCTGAACTTTAACACACATCCTTAGCGCTCTCTGCTACCTGCCGCTTCCTTCCCACCACCTGCTCCAATTGAAAATCTCTTCTGCAGTATCTTTTCTCTCACCCAACCCCTGCCTTTCCCCTCCTCGCACACTTTCCCAAGATAAGGAAAAGGGAACCCTGAAATTTCACCTACCCTAATGGGATTACCTGATGACTGAATAGTGGGTCTGCCTAAACTGCACTGCAATTACCTGGGGCTGGGACGCTGTAATTCTTCTCCAAGTTAACCCCAAGTACACGGTGATCCAAATAATAAGGCTTTCCCTGATCTTCAATAAACAGGAGCCTGTTCCTGATGGTCAATAAACATCTCATGCCTGGGTGTAAGTTATCTAGTTGGGTGTGGTTTTTTTTTTTTCCCCCCTGCAAAGGAACATGTTCTTCCTAATTCATTAAAAAAAACATGGCCATTCAGGGGCACCTGGCTGGCTCAGTCAGAAGGGTGAGCAACTCTTGATCTCTAGGTTGTGAGTTCGAGCCCCACGTTGGGTGTAGAGAGTACTTAAATAAAACTTAAAAAAAAAAATCCATTCAATAAAGAGACTGCAATCGCTTTGAATCCTGTGCCACAGACATATCGCCTTCTTTAGTGTCTGAACCTAACATTTTCATAATCCCCAAACCTTGCAGGATTAAAAAATTGATATATTCAGCTATAAAAGACTCCAGCTCTCCACGAAGTTTAATCTGTGTTCTTTAATTTTCTCTGAGGCCCTAAAATTCCGCATAAATGGAAGCATGAGAGAGCACACGAAGTCGTGGATGACCCAGGACGGGTCCTCAGAAAATAAGGTAAAAGAGCACCTGAAAACCACATCTGACATTTCAACTGCTGCAGATCGGGTTCTAAAGTCACTCTTTCTCATGCGTTTAAGGAGGGGTACTGCCTTCTAATTCTACGAAGAGAATTAGATATGAGGTCGCATAAATGCTAACCGTTGGTTATTTAAACACAGACAGCAGTGAGAAACTCAGACTTTGGAGACTTTCTAGTAACGCAGCTGAGCAAACCTGAGCTGCGGGCTCCTCGCCACCTACAGGGGCAGGCAGAGCTATGTACTCGCCCAACACCAGCCGCGGCCACAGCCCGGCGCACACGCAGCCCCTGAGGGGCGCGCCGACAGACCCCCGCAGCCCCAGATGCACACACCCAGACAGAGACACTCACTCCCCAAGGCAGAGCGAAAAGTACCAAAAAATGGTCTCACCTGGAGACAGAAACCTTACCCTACCCACGGAAACACTCGCTTGTCGGCGTCCGGCCCACCAGCTCCTCGGGTGCATCTGTGCGGGGCCGTGTTAGGAGCCGAAGGAATTTCGGCTTTTATAACCCACACAGGCTTGCCAAAATTGTATAACCACACTGTCTAGTCACAAGTTACACAACAGCCACCACCTGGTTACAAGTGGTTACTGCACGCTCCTGGTGGGGCCTGCTCACCATCAACGTGGCCCAGGTTTCACGGGGCAGCCACAGGGCGTGGCCATTGTGGAAACCAGGCAGTTGCTGGGATTACATTTCTCAAACTGACACAAATAAGGGAAATTAAAACCTATCTTTCCAAACGCTCCTGTGCAGAGGGAGGAGTCTACCCTCACTGCCTTCCAGCTCAGTGAAGGGAGGGGAGGGATTCATTTTTACTTCCTAGTAATGTTTCATTTCTTCAACTGGGGGCCCAAAAACATTTCCCCAATTGGAGACCCCCAAAAACAATTGTTTTCAAAGCCCAAGGACTTTCAAAGATTAAGACTACATCTCGGGGGTGCCTGGGTGGCTCAGCGGGTTAAAGCCTCTGCCTTCGGCTCAGGTCATGATCTCAGGGTCCTGAGATCGAGCCCCACGTCGGACTCTCTGCTCAGCAAGGAGCCTGCTTCCCCCCTACCTCTCTCTGTCTACCTCTCTGCCTACTTGTGATCTCTCTCTGTCAAATAAATAAATAAACCTTTAAAAAAAAAAAAAAAGACTACATCTCGAAGCATGAGCTCTTCATTGAAATGACAGGGAAAACAACACGAACTGCACTACTGAGAGCCAGCCGCCGGAGCCTGGCGGTGTGTGGCCTCCGGCACACAGGTCCCGGCCGCGGAGGCCCCTCCGGAGGGAAGTGCCCACAGAAACACTCAGAAAGGCAAACCCACGCTGACAAGCTAGTACCAGGAGGAGGGAAGAAGCTGCACTTGGGGTCAGGCTCCGTCCTCTCTAGTCCTGACTCCAGGCCAGGGCCTGCCAGAAGCCGGCCGGCGGGCACCTGCTCCCCGGGGCTGTGCCGTGAGAGGGTGAGACCTGCCTCCGCCTCCCCAGCACCGCACAGGCACGGCGTGGCCCCGGGGGGAAACGGGCAGGCAGAAGGGGCATCTACCAGCAGCACAGCGCGTCCCGGAAGAGGCGATAAAGGCAGAGGAAGAGATGGGAAAGCCTGGAGAACTGCAGCTCGGACAGTTACTCATTCATGAATCCTCTCTGGAAAGTCCATGGGGGGTGCAGGAGAAAGGTGCCGCCGGACTGGAGCAGAAGCTGCGGTGGAAGCGGGGAGAAGGTGAGAGCCAAGAGCTGCAACTGTTCCGGTGCGGGAGCTCTGTCGTCACAAGTTCCCAGAGCACGGGTCACAGGGGACATACCCGGCGCCTCAGGTCAACGTGCCCAGGTAGACCAGAAGGCCCCTCACTCCAAAGTGAGCTGAGAGGAAAGACCCAGCGTGCGGCCTACGGGAAAAAAAATCCAATCTCTGTATCCTGAACACAAGAACTGTCCTCGGGGGCGCCTGGGTGGCTCAGTGGATTAAAGCCTCTGTCTTCGGTTCAGGTCATGATCTCAGGGTCCTGGGATCGAGCCCCACATCGGGCTCTCTGCTCAACGGGGAGCCTGCTTCCCCCTCTCTCTCTCTGCCTGCCTCTCTGCCTACTTGTGATCTCTCTCTTTCTCTATCAAATAAATAAATAAAATCTTTAAAAAAAAAAAGAACTGTCCTCGGGGTGTTCTGCGAAGACTCTAATTCAAAAAGGTTAAACTATAGGAACCAAAAGAAAATTTCAATTGGTAAGAAAAAAAAACCCTAAAAAACAAAACAGTTGCTATTTTTTAAAAAGGGAGACAGGATCACACCATTACATGACGAAAACGGACGGACAACAAGAGAGGACAAGCTGGGGGTGGTGAAGAAGCAACAGAGAGAAGTGAAAATCCAAGGGAACAGTAGAAAACTAAGGTGGAGGACAAATCTGAGAAGCACGGAGAGACAAGGAAAAGTCCAGAAAGGCAGTAACAGTTCACGGACGAGAACCACGGAGGGACAAAAGCAAAGAGCAAAACCAAGACATGAATAACCAACCAGTGCTCCTCCACCAGAGGTGAAAAAAACAAAGAAGCCAATCATGTAGGACTCCGTTTACATGAAATGTCCAGATTGGGCAAATTCACTGTGAGACAGAAAGTGGATCAGTGGTTGCCTGGGGCTGGGGTGGAGATGAGGGACAGGAATGGGGAGTGACTGCTAATGAGTTTGGGATTTCTTTATGGGATGAAGAAAACGTTCCAAACTTGACGGTGATAGTTACACAAGTCTAAGTCCCTGGAAGCTGCACTGCACAGGTTAAATGGGAGAACTCTGTGGGGTGTGAATTCTAGCTCGAAAGAACTGTTTTATAAAGAACGAATAGGCTTAAAGATATAAGAAAGATATAGACTAGAAACCAGCTACTCTGAGATTAAAATCTGAGTAGAGAGATTACAAAGGCTCGCCAGATTCATGCAATAATCAGAGAGAAGAAATCTGTTCTTGGACACATTCCGGCAAGATAATTTAACTACAGGAAGAAAAAGTTGTAGAAACATTGAGGCAGAAGGAGAAAGTGTTTGGGTTACTTAATAGCAATAATTTAGATGAACCCCAGGATTTTCCATACAGCATGAAAACGCCAGGAGTCTATAGAAAAGGAAGACAGAGAACTGAAGAAAAGGTTTTCCCAAAGAATTTTATACCCAGACAGGCTGCCCTTCGTGTGGGAAAGCCAAAAAAGAAAAAAAAAAATGCAACCTCAGATATGCAGGGGCTCAGAAGGGGGTGGGGGTTATAGGCTGAGGCTATTATCCCAACCACCTAAGAGGCAACATTCAGAGAGGCCCGTTAATACACAGGGCTGCTAATCACACATGCCAACCAAAACCATCAAGGTCAGGACAAAGCTAAATAATGAAGATCAACCTGATTATAAAACTGAACCTATACGTCAAATTATTCTCTAAGCGGGGCGCCTGGGTGGCTCAGTGGGTTAAAGCTTCTGCCTTCGGCTCAGGTCACAATCTCAGGGTCCTGGGATCGAGCCCCGCATGGGGCTCTCTGCTCAGCAGGGAGCCTGCTTCCCGCCCCCCTCTCTGCCTACTTGTGATCTCTCTCTCTTAAATAAAATTAAAAAAAAAAAAATTATTCTCTAAGCATATGCTAGGTGACGTGAAAAATGTAACTAATCACAATAAAGCAGATCCAGCAAGATTACATTATTGAAGACTGAAGATAGTCACTAAGATAATGCTCAAACACACCTCCTGAACTGGCAGGACTTTTAAAACACCGTTAGATCTTAGCAATAATCATGGAGAAAATGGGGTTTTTGGGGGAAGAGGGGGGAGTGATCTTTTTGGTTTTGTTTTTTAGTGTTTTTTTACTTAAAGGAAACCACTATTAAAATTTGAAAAAGATTACAGACTACAACATGAACTAAATCTATAAATGAGTTAAATTCAAAGTGTTCTCAGATGCGTCAGAATACAAATGCCAATGCCCAAAAATACACCTTAAGCAAAATGAAACAAAAATAAAGCAAGGTTAATGCTGCCTTGTTATTTTTTGAATATCAGACACAATGAAATCACGCCAGAAGTATTAAACAGGAGAAAAGAGGCAAAGAATTCACAACAGAAATACTACATCGATTTTTATATTCCAAGCATTATTTCGCTGAAATAAAGTCCATATTGGCTAACAATATGGAAGAAAGGACCAACCGTTCATAAATTTACCTAAGTGTCTCCAAGAAGATGGGGACAAGATTGTGGAGGGACAAGGGGATAAGCTCAATCTCCATGTGAGCTTTATTTTTTATTGATGAGAAAATGTGACCAATTTAATGGA
>JAPYYJ010004549.1:0-10315 GCA_028533885.1 Nasua narica
TCCTAAACTCACGAAACAAACTAAGGGTTGCTGGGAGGTGGGGGGGTACGGATATGGACATTGGGGAGGGTATATGCTATGGCAAATGCTGTGAAATGTGTAAGCCTGATGATTCACAGACCTGTACCCTGGGGTAAATAATACATTATATGTTAATAAAAAAATTAAAATAAAATAAATGATAGATTACCTTAAAAAAAAAAAGAAGACATGATCTTGCTCTAGAACTCAGCAGCATGTACTATGGCTTTCAACTGAGACTTTGCCAGAGATTCCACTCAAATTTCTCATCTAAGGCTCATACTTTTAGCACTATTGGATCTACTTTGTCTTATGGTCCAAAAGGTAGAACTGCTTTTACCTTGTTGGAAAGCCATCTGTTGCTCTGAGTCTGACTCAAAACTGACAGCCCTCTGAGTCACTTCATAAATGGATTGGAACAGTGTTTTCAATCAGCATTGTTTCATATGCTGTTTGTAAAAGTCTAAAAATTCTATAAGCTTGAGACTTCTGAGGAACATGGTAGAATAGGAGGTTCCTAAACTCACACTGTCCCATGGTACACCTAGATAACAGCCACATCGGTGTAAAAAATCCAGAAAATGACCAAAAGACTGCCAGAATGAACTCTCCACAGCTAAATGTAGAGAAGAGGCCACATGCAAGAGAGTAGGAAGGACAGACATGTAATCAGAAGTAAACATACCACAGGGCTGTCCCTGGGAGTAAGAAATGCTGCAGACATCAGGAGGGGAGAAAAACAGACTCTCACACCAGGGAACCTGCAAAACATTTGGCTTTGAAAACCAGGGGGGCTGAATTTCTTGAGTTCTTAAAACCTGGAACTTTAAAAATCAGTAGACTCATGGGAAAGCCAGGAGGGTGACAGGAAATTGAGTCCCTGCCCTTAAAGAGAGAGCACAACAAACAGCCTTTCAGAGATACAGCCCAAAAACAGCTTTTTGAAAAATATCTGAGGAAGACAGCAGGGAGACTTATTTACTAAACTCAGAGCTCTCATGCTGGAGAAGCAGAGATCATTGGGAGACTTCTCTAAGAACAAAGATGCTGCCAGGGGTCATTTCCTTCCTCCACCCCACAAGCCTATACATATGGACACCTGTGGGAACCAACACAGTGCCAACATCCCCTACCTAACTTGCCAACAGCTCACCCTACCCCCGTGTTCTCCTGTGGACACCCCCTTCCAGCCAGGTCTCAGTTCCAGGTTCCATCGCACACAAACCTTGCTAATACCAAGCATCCAACACCTGCATGCTTCTATGGATCCACCTCTCCAACCCAGCCTGCCTTGGTCCCTGGAGCTGCAGGTCCTACCACATATGTTGTTGGAGCAGCATGCCCCACCCACACATTCTTCTGCAGTTCTGCGCTACTACTTTTCTGGTGAATACTTGGTCTGACTCAAGCCCAAGGAGGCCCCAGACTAACACACTGACAACACAGGGACCAAATCCTGCTCACAACAGTCAAAGGGAGCCATTGCAGATAACTGGACTGAAGGAAGAAGTGGCTCAGCCACAACAACAGTGCATATATAACAAACATAGAAGACTCCCCTGAAGTGTAAGGTTTTGGTGAAGAGAGGACATTGCACTACAGAGCACTGCTGAAACTCCTCTTCATAAGGCTACTATCTTCAAGAGCAGGAAACAGAGCTGACTTTTCTAACAAATAGAAACAAACATAGAGAGTTAGACAAAATGAGTAGACAGAGAAATTTGTCCCAAATGAAAGAACAGAACAAAATTAGCGCAAGGAAGCTAAACAAAATGGAGATAAGTATCATGCCTGATAGTGGTTTAATGATCATAAAAAATAAGTAAGTAAGTAAGTAAATAAATAAATAAATAAATAAAGTCAGTAAGTAATAGTCATAAGGATACTCATTGGACTTGAAAAAAGAGTGGAGGACTTCATTGATACCATTAACAAAGAGATAAGACACATAAAAAAGACCTAATCAGAGATGAAGAACACAATAAATGAAATCTAAAATATACTAGATGGAATAAGTAGTAGACTAGAGGAAGCAAAAGAATAGCTCAGTGACCTAGAATGTAATCAGTCTGAAGAGGAGAGAGAAAAAATGAATAATAAGTGAAAGTAGACTTAGGGAATTCAGCAACACCATCAAGCATAATAACATTTATATCATAGGGATCCCAGAAGGAAAAGAGACAAAAGAAACCAGAAAATGTATTTGAAGAGATAATAGCTGAAAAGTTCTTGAATGTGGGAAAGGAACAGAAATCTAGAAGAAGGTCCTTTAATATCATAAAGGGAGTAATTCAACAAGAAGATACAACAATTGTAAATATTTACCCACCCAACATGGCAGCATCCAAATGAATAAAGCAGCTAATAAGAAATATTAAGACACCAATGTATAGTAATACAATAATAGTAGGGGACTGTAACACCTCACTTAGATCAATGGATCTGTTGATTGTGCCAACAGAAAACCAACAAGGAAACGGTGGCTTTGAATGACATGCTGGTCCGGATGGATTTAACAGATAAATTCAAAATATTCCATCCTAAAACAGCATAACACAAATTTTTCTGAAGTGTACATGGAACATTTTTCAGAAAAGATCACATAATAGGCCACAAAATGTCTCAATATATTTAAAAAGATTGAAGTCATAATATGCATATAAGCTATGCAATAATGCATAATATGCATAAAAGCTGTGAAACTAAAAATAAGCCACAAGAAAAAATAAGGAGGCACCAAATACACAGAGATCAAACAACATGCTACTAAATAATGAACGGGTCAACCAAGAAATCAAAGAGGAAATAAAAAATACACAGAAACACATGAAAATGAAAATATAATGGTCCAAAATCTTTGGGATGCAGCAACAGTGGTTCTAAGAGAGTTTGTAGCAATACAGGGCTACCTCAAGAAGCAAGAAATACCCAAATATACAACCTAACTTTATTCCTAAAGGTGTTAGAAAAAGAACAAACAAAACTCCAAACCAGGAAAGGGAAGGAAATAATAGAGATTAGAGTAGAAATAAACAAAATACAAACTAAAAAAACAAAACAAAGCAAAAAGAAAAAAGAAAAAGAAAGAAAGAAAAGAAAACAGAACAAATCAATGAAACCAGGAGCTGGTTCTTTGAAAAAGATCAACAAAATTGATAAGCTTTTAGCCGGAATCATTAAAAACAGAGAGAGAGAAGACTCAAATAAAATCAGAAATGAAAGAGAAGAAATAACAACTGACATCAAAGAAATACAAAGGATTAGAAGAGAATATTATGAAAAATTATAACCCATCAAATTGGGCAACCTACAAGAAACGGATAAATTCCTAGAAACATATAACCTCCTAACACTAAATTAGGAAGAAACAGAAAATCGGAACAGATGAATTACCAGCAATAAACTGAATCAGTAATAAAAAACAAAACAAAACAAAACAAAACTCCCAACAAACAAAAGTCCAGGACCAGACAGCTTCGCAAGTGAATTCCACCAAACATTTAAGAAAGAGTTAATACCTATTCTCAAACTACTCCAAAAAATAGAAGGAGAAAAGCAACAGAATTCATTCTATGAGGTCAGCACTACCCTGATACTGAAACCAGATAAGGACATTCCAAAAAAGAAGGAAGGAAGGAAGAAAGGAAGGAAGGAGGAGGGGAGGGGAGGGGGGGGGAGAGGAGGGGAGGGAAGGAAAGAATAAAGAAAGTACAGGCCAATAGCCGTGATGAACACAGATGTAAAAATCCTCAATAAAATATTAACAAACTGAATCCAACAATACATTAAAAAAATCATTCACCACAGTCAAGTGGGATTTATTCCTGGGATACAAGCATGGTTCAGCAAAGTAAGTTTAGAGAGAACATGCCTGAACATAATAAAGGCCATATATGAAAAAGCTAACATCATACTCAATGGCGAAAAACAAAGCCTTTCCCCTAAGGTCAAGAACAAAACAAAGATGTCCATGCTCATCAGTTTTACTCCATATAGTATTAGAAGTCATACCCAGCAATCAGACAACAAAAAGAAATAAAAGGCATCCAAATTGATAAGGAAAAAGTAAAACACTCACTATTTTGCAGATAACATGATACTACATATAGAAAATCCTAAAGAGTCCACCAAAAAATTACCATAACTGATAAGTTAATACAGTAATGTCACAGGATACACTATCACCATACAGAAATCTGTTACATTTTTATACACTAATAATCAATCAACAGAAGGAGAAATTAAGAAAATAATACCATTTACAACCAATGAAAGTAATGAAATATTTTAGAATAAACTTAACCAAGGAGGTGAAAGACCTATACTCTATAAACTATAAAACAATGATGGAAAAAAACTGAAAGCAACACAAACAAATGAACAACATGGGTGGAGCCACAGAGTATCATGCTAAGTCAAATAAGTCAGTCAGAGAAAGACAAATACTATGTGATTTCATTCATATATGGCATTTAAGAAACTAAATGAACAAAGGAAAAAGAGACAAACCAAAAAACTGACTCTTACCTACAGAGAAAAAACTCATGGATACCAGAGGGTAGGAGAGGATGGATGAAATAGGTGAAGGGGATTAAGAGTACCTTTATCAAGATGAGCACTGTGTAATGTATAGAACTGCTGAATCACTATACTGTATACCTGAAACTAATATAATACTGTATGCTAACTATACTAGGTTCAGAGGTATTATACATAGCTTCTATACTTCATTCCTAATGGTTGAAGGTGAAGAACCAATAACTTTATCCTTAAAAAGATGTCTTGATTTGCCCTAGACTACTTTATCATTGTGCAGGACTCTGAAAGAGTGGGAATGTGGGAATTCATACTGCTATGTGGGAACTCATACTGCTTGCCACTTCCTACTCACCAAGTAAGATTAACTTAATGTCATCAACATAGTAGACTGGCATAGTTGGCTGGAATGAACAGGAATGGTGAGTGCCAAAGAACTGGATAGTTTCTAGTTCTAGGCCACTTTAATTAGAAGGGAAATGTAAAAATCAAACACAATAGAAGAAAGTCAACTTTATTGTAGGAGCAAAAAAAAAAAAAAATGGCATAAGAGTTTAGAGAAAGGCAATGCAAGAGCATTGTAAGTCAGATGGTTACTATAAGCCAACACATAGACCCAGAATTATACACAGACGAAAACACAGATGGATGTGTTGATTATTCATATATGCTATGTATACACAATCCAAAGAGTTTCTGCATCAGTTGGAAGACTTGATATCACATATCCATTTAGGAATCCAGACAAATAGAGGTTTTGTCATCTTCAATACATGCTTTCCTAGGTCTCCTCAGATTTTAATATTCCATTAGAAGAAATTTTGTCATGTGTGCAAGTTGTATGACTCTGAAAGTGGCACACATCTCTTCCTCAAATTCTGTTGGCTGGGACTCAGTCACATAGCTATACCTAACCACAATCAAGACTGAAAAACATATTCTAGCCACAGGACCGATTAAATAATTAACAGGACCTTGTAAAAAATGAAAATGAGGGAATTCTTGTCCAAAAAGCAGGGAAAAAAGGGGAAAAAGTGCTATTTAAAGACACTGAAATATAAACTTTTACCTTTTTAATATGGTCTCTGTCTCAATTTGCCATGGTGGTTTTTTTATTTGATACTGAACATCATTCTAAGAATTAAAATTTTAGATTATTACCCTGAATTTTGTTATTAATCTTTGTATTGTGCATCTTTTGATGCAAAGATGAGTATTTAATTCATATGTGGAATCACTAAATTTCACAATTTTTTATAGCTTATGTAAGTATGCATATTTTGTTCTTAGCAGAAGAATGGAAACACTGTGCAAAACAAACTCAACTACTTTTATTTCACTTCTTGATACATTCTGCCAACACTCTACCTTCAGCTTACTGGTGAGTAAGGAAGAACCAAAAGGAAAAGTCACTCTGGATCACCCTATCTTTCCTCTCCTTTCACATAATCATTTTCAGTGTAAGTGTCTCACTAACATAAGGAAGTAACCTGAGTAAGAAATGATATGATAGTATTTCTTTGCCATTTATGTTTCTTAGGACATCACTGTCTTCTGCTTTCAAAGCAAGTTCAGGTTCAAAGGGTGTTCCAAGGTGGCCTCTCGGCTAGGTGACTCAGCTTCCTTAGTCATAGATGTAACCCATTTGTCTTATGAGTCTCAGTGAACTCCCATACATGGTGGGTGCACCATAATTCTATGTTTCATGAGGCAACACAAACACTATATGCAATTGGGTCAGGAAGGGCCTGTGGATGTGCATTATTATTTGTAGCTCCCTGCACATCTGCATGCTCTACTGTCTCTGTAGACTTTATCTACAATTATAGGATCAAAATAAAATTACTAAGGAACTTGACGATGGTGACGGCAGAGCATTAAACCAATCACAGGGCCCTGTGAGCATGATGTCTAGCGAAACTGCACAGGCTGCGCACTCATGAAGCTGTCACGCCTGCGTACCCAGAAAAATGTTAAGAAGAATTTGGTTTTCTGAAAGGAAAGTTTTGTGAAAAAGTTAATGCTTGAGAAAATCTAGGTACATAAATGGTTATGGTTTCTGTGGTTCATTTATTCGCTGCTTACAATTATGATAGTCATAGACCAATATGAATGCCTAATATAGACAGGTGTCAGAACTTTGCAGCTTTGACCTTTTTGTTTTTTCTAATCTATATGTAACCAGTGTCAAAGAGAATCTCAGTAAAGCTTACAGAAGTGACCTTTGGCCTAATCAAACCTAACTGTAGACATGAAACATTACTCCTTTCTATAAGATCACTACATGATTATCTATCCATTGTTTGACTATTCCAACCATTGGAAAACGTGTTTATTCTGAGGCAGGCATTCCATCTGCAGAAAGTCCTCAACAGAACAAATCTGCATCAAATCAAGTGCTATAAAAATGTTAGACTGCATATTGTCATGGCATAAAGCACCATTATTATAAAATTAGACTAAGGAAATATTATATTGAGGAAACATCTAGGCAATAATATTGTTTGGGAGCATAAAAACATTGTCTTCTATTCATGATTACTGGTACACAATTTAATAATTTCCCAATGAGGAAGTATCTTAGCCAACAGACAGCTGGGGAAAGATGAATGAGTCTGCAAAGCCTGTGGTCTCTAGTATGTCATGTCTCGCATTTTGATGGGCTGGTGAGAGACAATATGAGCAGTAGAAAATGAACACCATAGAGTTTAAAAACATCTAAGTTCATATCTTAAATACACAATTTGTTCCAGGTCTCACTAACTATGTGAAGGTAAATTAGAAACTTAAGCTCTCTATCTCTGTTTTTTCATCTGGAAACTAAGAATAATAGCTACTTCAGGGCGCCTGGGTGGCTCAGTGGGTTAAAGCCTCTGCCTTTGGCTCAGGTCATGATCTCAGAGTCCTGGGATCGAACCCTTCATTGGGCTCTATGCTCAGCAGGGAGCCTGCTTCCTCCTCTCTCTGCCTACTTGTGATCTCTCTCTCTCTATCAAATAAATAAGTAAAATCTTTAAAAAAAGAAGAAGAAGAAGAATAGCTACTTCATAGGAATGTTAAGAGAATCAGACAAATCAAATGAGCTGATATATATAAATGTCCTTTATATATAACAAGGTGCTATACAAATATAGATATTGGTATACCTTCCAGTACTTAAAGTACATGAGTGAATGTAAATATCAGCTGAAGTTGAGAGAGCAACTGACTGAAAGCAAAGCAAGATATAAGAAAAATGAAGAAAAAAGTGAATGAGAGAAACAAACACCATTAGGGAAGAAAATGTTCTGCCTTCTGAATTGAAGAGTAACATCTTTATACCCAATTTAATGCTATATGCTATCAAAAAAACCTTTTAATTATTTTATTTTTTATTAACATATAATTTATTATTTGTTTCAGGGGTACAGGTCTGTGAATCCTCAGTCATACACAATTCACAGCACTCACCAGAGCGCACACCCGACTCAATGTCCATCTCCCAGTCACCCTACCCAACCCCCCCACCACCCCCTAGCAGCGCCTCAGTTTGTTTCCTGAGATTAAGAGTCTCTTATGGTTTGTCTCCCTCCCCAGTCCCACCTTGTTTCATTTTTACCCCCCTTCTGCCCATGAACTCTCGCCTTGCCTCTCAAATTCCTCATATCAAAGAGATATGATAATTATCTTTCTCTGTTTGACTTATTTCGTTACCAAAAATTTTAAAATAATAAGAATCAGTAGAAAAACTGATCCTAACCTTACCAAGTGCTTCCTATTACAACATGGAGGCAGAAGACCTGGTCGCCCTACTATTTGCTTGATTTATTCTGGGTTTTGTTTTTTTTTTCTTTTTTTTGGTTAAGGATATGGTCAAATTGAGGCTCATTTTCCCCTATCTGTAAAATGGGAATGATAAATCTCTTATCTTCCCAGACTGCTTATGAAAATTAATTGAGAAAGCATCTTTGGAAATATACTATGAATACGTGAGCTGTTAGTGTGTGTCTGCTCACAGATGGGTTGGTACAAATATTGATAGGATAACAATTCACAGGCTCCACCAGGGGTTGCAAAGCTATGCTACTACCTATTTTTTAAAGAGATTTTATTTATTTATTTATTTGACAGAGAGAGAGAGATCACAAGTAGGCAGAGAGGCAGGCAGAGAGAGAGGGGGAAGCAGGCTCCCTGCTGAGCAGAGAGCTCAATGCAGGGCTTGATCCCAGGATGCTGAGATCATGACCGGAGCTGAAGACGGAGGCTTTAACCCCCTGAGCTGCCCAAGCGCCCCTATGCTACAACCTATTGATATTTGAACGAGGGAGCAGCAGAGCAATAATCAGGATGAAGAATCTTTAGGAAACTATATTCATTTTTCTGTAGAAATTACAATTAAGATTTTAACTCAAGGAGAGAGAGCAAGATCTGATAGCATCAAGCCATGTTCTAGGGTTTTGGATTCCCCATATGCATTTGGAACTCGTCATTTCTACTTGACAAATATGGCTATAAACCTAAAACAGGGAAGTCAAACATAATTAAAGACTAAATGACTCTTCTTTAATGAGAAACAAGCTCCTTTTTAATTGCAACAGCCTTGAGTGTTGCGGTATGGCTCAAAGAGTTTAACATGGAAATACAATTCACTGGAGAAATGGTGACTTCAATGGAAGCTTTATCACTCTTTAGGTTCCTTTTAAATCTAATTCTTGATTGGAGGGGGGCAAGATGGCGGAGAAGTAAGCGATCCTGCAGCAAACGGTCCCCAAAAGTGAGCTGGAAATCTACCAGAACACGCTGAACACCCATGAAATCACCGTGAGGAGCAAGATTTCTCATTCTGGGATCTCTCCAAGAGCAGAAGACAGCAGTGGAGAGGTAAAAGCAAAGTGGGAACACTGGAACTGATATCGGAGGATAAACAAAAGGAGGAGGGAGCCACCAGAAGCTAACCAAGGACAGTAATACCCCAAAGGGAAGTGCCCAGTGGCGGGGGACCAGCATTAACGTAGAGTCTGTTAAAAACACTTAAAAAGGGCAAAAAGTTCTGAGGAGTAACTACTGGAAGAGGGTGGTCGCGGGCACCAGTGCTTGGACCCACTCTCCCAGGAAGGAGCGCCCCAAAGTGAGACTGGTGGGGGGATCCAGTCCGCGATTCCTGAACCTGCAGCTTTCCGCTCTCTGCAACAACCTGTGGGCCGGGCGCACACCTGCAAGCGCCTTTAGAGAGTCTGCGGTGGTCCACGAGCTGCAGCTTTTCTCTGTGTGCGCCCACCACCGTGACATTCGCGGCCTGCCGCAGAGTCTGAGCGATCCCCGCTGGCCACGGAGAGAACGCGGACAAGTAGCCTAACCTCCGGGGCGCCCCTCGCGGAGCCACAGAAAGACGGCTGGGGTTGTGACTTTCCCGGCCCGCCGCAGGCCTCCCGGGTCCGCACATGGGAGCCGCAGAAAGGTGGCTGGGGTCGCGCGCCACCTCGGACAGGCTGCGCTGTGAGCAGAAATTTCGCGGAGGGGATCCTGTGTTCTGAACCACATAGAGGGGAGCAGAGACTCGGGCTTCCTGCAACTCGGAGGTCTGAGTGCTTCTGGGCAGATTCATTGCTTGGACTCCCTGAAAAGGTGAAAAGGCTATAAAAAGCCAAAAACCTTCAGAGAGCGAGAGACTGAGAAACCGGTTTCCACAGAGCTCAGCCCCTTGACTGGGGGCAGGGTGACTCAGCCCAAGCAAGACTGACTGGAAAACAACGCGGCAGGCCCCTCCCCCAGAAGACCA
>JAPYYJ010000455.1:0-10873 GCA_028533885.1 Nasua narica
CCTAAAACCAGACAAATAGCCACTGAATGAAGAATCCACAAAGAGGCCTAAAGAAGATAAACAAGTTGAAAATACACTGTGTAAGGCTAAACAGTGGGTCAGGATAACAGGAAGCTAAGACATAGCACTATGCCCACCAAGTCCTTGGCGCCATAGCCTTATATAAAAAAAGTTTTTGCAGGGAGCCCGGTTCTCCCTCTCCCTCCACCTGCAGCTCCCGTTTGTGCTCTCCATCTCAAATAATTAAAATTTAAAAACCTAAAACAAACAAACAAAAAAATAAATAGAAAGAAGAACAAGAAGAAAAGTTCTTTAACTAATGGGACAACTGTTACCAGAGGTCCACAAACTCTGCCCCCTGCTCAGATAAGACCCATAAAAATCCTTAGACAAGCCATTGCCACAGCTTAGGTCCCCTACGCCCCTCTAGCAGGGAGTCTTTCTGCTAAATTAAGCTAGTGTTTCTCGCCCTCTCCTTGTGTTGTCTGGGACTCACGGTCTTTGAAGGATCTTTGGCTCAGATTTGGGAAACACCTGACTCTGGCATCAGTAAGTAGCCCATTAGCCATTAGGCCTCTGGATATGTCACCTGATGGGCCTGTTTGTAATCCATTGCTCAAAACTGTTTGCCTAAAAGCGGCCTCTACATCTTCCTTTATGTACAACGTGTGATTCTCCACTTACACTCTACATAAGGTAGTCATCGCTAAAAAGGGAAAACTGCTGTACTTTATGTATTTCTGAGGTTTCACTGAATTCAGAAGCTCTAGAGCTATGTGTCAATATAGGAGCCATTACCACTTGTGGCTACTGAGAACTTGAGGTATGGCTGATCTGAATTGAGATGCAGATAAATGTAGACTACATCCTGAATTTCAAAATAGCATTAAAAAAGAATGTAAATTATCTCATATCGATTACATGTTGAAATGATATTTGGAGCTTACAGGTCAAATAAATGTATTATTAAAATTAAATTTACTTGTTTTTTTACTTGAAAAATTACATATGTGGTTTACATTACATTTCATTTGTACGGCACTGATTTAGACAATCACTGGGAAGCAAAGGCTGGCCTGTAAAATCAGTGGTGTGACCTCCCAAGGTTTAATTTCAGCAAAGACGATGAGCTTGTAGAGCAAGACCGAGATGATTAGCTCATACTTAATGACATTTTAAAGAAAATTCCTCCAGTTCATTCCCATCCTTTACTCTGAGGCTCTAGAAAGCATTTTTTTGTTGTTGTTATTTATATGGTCTCTCTCCATGCAAAGGAAGTTTAAGGAAAGAATTAAATATATCATCAGAACAAATCTCTAGTAATATAGTGTGCCTTTGTATTTTATCAAGCATAAAATTGAATTATGTTATCTGACTAGAATTTGGTAAAGTTTATACTTAAATTGTTAACATTTCTACACAGAGAAGATAAGACACTCCATCTATGGACTTGATCTTAGAGACTAAAGTATTTATGGCCTGTATGTGTTTTTCATTGAAATATCTATTGACTGCTTCACACAATCTCCCTTCAGCATTACAGATTGAATATTAACATTACATCTGGCAAAATATATTGAGGATTTCGCCAGGCCACGTTTAGTTTATTTTCCAGGAACATATATGCTCTGGGACAAGAAGAAATCTCTAACTGACTTATAAAATTATCTAAGGAAACTTTTAGAAGGTGAATTTTTTTCTGACATTAAATATGTTCGTTGCCTGGCAATCATATATGTTACATATTATTTCAAATGAATTACTTAATTTTATTTGTATAATCTGACAGCAATCAGATTCTTCTTCTATGGCATCCTTAAAACTTTGGACTACCTATAATTTCTTCACTGAAAAATATCAAGGTGACAGACTATATCTTGTGCAAAAGTGTTATACCCAGATTACAACAATAGGGGCCAGTAAAACACTAGCTTTGTAATTTCGCAAGAAGAAATCATCTTGATAGAGGAAAGAATTATAAACATGTATGCCTTGTTCAACTCTAGCCATATTATCAAAATGCTTTATTTTCATATGAAAGAGAAAATGAAACAGCTTTTTAGAAATGCAAGTGTTTGGCACAAAAACTGAAGATCATATGTGAGCTCTGAGAATATGGTTAAAATTTAAACTTTCTGTTGTTAGTGAGAATTTTTACTATTTTATAATAAAGACTTGTGGAAAAGCATTTTTTAATTTACTTCCTTTTTTTTCTATGACCTTTGAACGCTAATAATAAGAATCTAGTGTCCTCCAATGAATCCCTTTTATAGTAATACAATGAAATATGTGTAGTTTATTTACTGTACATTTTTTAACAAGCCTGAGAGTAATCAGTTAAAAGGAGGAGCATATTCTAAGTTCATGGACACTTTTTTTCCCTCATCCACAGACCTCTGTCCCAAAGTAAAATTTTAATTGAATTTTGTTGGTGTTTTAGAAGGGCAAAGAGTGGATTTTTAAAAACTATTAGCATATTATAGACTTTTTTTCAATATAATTCCTAACAGCATAATAGAGGCTTATTAACTTTTGCCAAAATAAATATTGGCAAAAATATTGAAGCCTGACTAATTAGATTAACTTTTAAAAATATGAGCCTATTTTCATCTCAAAAATTTTAGACAGGTCAGTGGAACAACCTTCAAAGCATAAAAGCTGAGAAAAAGTTTTTTAGGTAAAAGCATAAAAATCTGTTTAACATATGGTACATCTAACTGCATGGGTAATAAAAAAAAAGTTATTTTTTCTTAATTTGGGATTTTTGTATGCCTTCCTGATTTCAATTGTGATAAAATTTGGAACCATAAATGCTAAAGAATTGAAGTTCTCTACCTTTCTGCCAAATCTAATATAGCATTATTTTAGTTACTTAAATTTCTTTTTCTCAGATAAGTTATTGCATACCAGAGGAGGAATGAGGAATGACCTTAGTTACAGGCTTATAGTAAACTGTATGACACTTTTTGGTGTCTGAAATAATATGTTGTGATGCTGTTCTAATACTTTTTTTTCTTATATATAAAACATTAAGGCTTTATTCCATTCAAACTCTTTGTTCTTCAGTTACGGTAAACAGAGGGTAACACATAAAAGTGTTAGTTTGCATTTATGTTTGAAAGAAAAGAAAGCAAAATTCAATTAATTTCAGTATGAATACATTTTTAAGCAGTTGTCTGAGTAATAAATGACTCAAAATATTTTATTAAAGATTTATTTGTCTCACTGTCCTAGTCACTTATCATGAAAACACTATCATGGTACATATTCTCGATTTATGCACACCATTCTAAATCATTTAGTGTTCTCTATCTTCAGTCCATTTGCTGTGGATCCTTACTTTTCATGAAGTCAGAAAATTATGTGGATAGAAATAAAACATTTACATGATCATTCTTACTATTAACTTTATGTTAGTGATTTCAGTCATTTTCTGGGAAATAGCTAGAGTATTATAACTCTCCTTATGACCCTTGATAACAACATGTCCAGTGGAAACCTCTGTTGTACAAGACTGCATAGACTACAGTTATGATAAACTATCTGAATCAGAACAAGGTAGTTGCATATCACGTGGCCCAATAATTTAACATAAAATAATCGTTTACTAGTTAGCATGCCTTCATTTCAATAACATGGAGAAAATAGATATATATTTCATGTAAGAAACTATGATGTAAATAGGTCTTCACTGGGGCTAGAAGAAAACTCATTCAGGAACTCTGAATCAAAACCTGAGAGCCAATGTAGAAAGTCATTTATTTACTTGTGAATTGAACTAGTCTTAGAGTAGTGAATTAAGATTCAGTGTTTTTATACAGTAAACTTTATATTCATTGAAGTTTTTATTCTTGATCCTTCCTCACTCTCTGAGTATATATTTTAATATTTTAAAAGATTTTATTTTTATTTATTTTAACAGAGAGAGAACACAAGCAGGCAGAGAGGCAGGCAGAGGCAGAGAGAGGAGCAGGCTCCCCGCCGAGCAAGGAGCCCAATGTGGGACTCGATCCCAGGACGCTGAGATCATGACCTGAGCTGAAGGCAGCTGCTTAACCAACTGAGCCACCCAGGGATCCCTATATTTTAATATTTTAAAGACAAATGACCAGTAACAGATTCATCATATAGAAAAAATAATTAAATATTAAAAAGAGAGTAAGAAGGTTGAATAAAGTTATCCTGTATCTTCAAGGTAGGTCAGTTTTGTTATTTCTTTATCCTACTTGGAGCTCAAGAACAAGGACTTTTGAACTGGAAATGAGCTTATTCACCTGAAAATGTCAGTAGGGTGAATAGTTCAACAAAAATGTAATTCACATTTTGATGTATTTGGAACCAAGATCAATGAAGAACTTTTTTTTAAGTGTTTCACTAGGAGGCATTAATGAGGCTATTATCATTGGGCAGTTTCTCTTGGTAATTCCCAAAGTGCTAATAACTTAATAGTATAGAATAAAATCCTAATAGAATAATAATTTCAGCCAACAGTCTAGAATAGAAACTAACTTTTATTATGAGTGTTACAGGGTCATTTGTGTAAATGTTCCAAAGAAGTCAAGCAGTTGTTTGCATTAGTGTTACTTAGAATTCTAGCAGCTTTTTTTTTTTTTAAAAAAAGCAGTATTTCAATTTATTTAAAATTCAACCTTTTTTTTTTTTATATCCACTTGACTACCCCCTCACCTTTCTTATAGCTTTGCTCAAACCTCACCCTCTCTTTGAGGCTTACTTGACAAATATATTTGCTACTGTGCCCTCTACCGCTCTAGTCTCCACAACCCCTTGCAGTCTAATTCCCATCTCCTTGCATTATTTCTTCTCTTTTTCCTATACCATTGTAAGACTAGACTTTCCAGAGAAGTATGACTTCTGTTAAATGTTGAACCTTTCAGTATAATAACTATGGTACTTGAACTATTAATAAAATGACTGTTTTCCAGGTTGGGACTTAGGTATCTCTAATAAGTTCTTCACGTAATTCAATCTTCATCTGAGAGAGAGAGAGAAAGATAGCACACAAGCGGGGGGGAGAGGCAAAGGGAAAGGAAGAAGCAGACTCCCCACTGAACCGGGACCCCCGATGAGGAACTCGATCCCAGGACCCTGTGATCATGACCTGAGCTGAAGGCAGGCGTTTAACCGACTGAACCACCCAGGTGTCCCCACACTGAGAAATTTTAGTTAAAAAATACTTATTAAGGAAATTTCTAAAAAGAGAAAAAAGTTGGTAACAAGGAAAAAAATTCTCCTGTTCTCCTATGACCCAAACCTTTCATTGTTAGCCTGTGTGTCTCCTTCCATTAGTTCTTCTCTTCCAGTTATCATTTTTTTTAGATTTATTTATTTATTTACTTATCAATCAGAGAGAGAGAGCACAAGGAGAGGGAGCAGCCGAGGGAGAGGGAGAAGCAGGCTCTCCACTGAGCAGGGAGCCCGACGACAGGGGCTCAATCTCAGGACCATGAGATCATGACCTGAGCTGAAGGCAGATGCTTAACCTACTGAGCTACTCAGGCATCCCTGCAGGGATTATTTGATATCTTATTTTATGTTGTGACTTTTTTTAACAGACCATAATAGCACAAGTACTCCCTGAACTATCATGAGGTCTTCGGCATCTTCATTTTTCATTTGCATGGCATGTTACCACATAAAATGTATGTACTATACTTTACTCCCTCACTCCCTTTTTTCAATTTGTAGTTTGCCTGAAAAGGTTCTAGGTGTGCAGTCATCTTTAGCTCAAGTCCTGTGGTTATTACCATGCTCGTAGGAATTTTCGTAACTGTCAACGAGCAAGCACTTGAAATCAAGAAAGAAAAGTTTCTTTTTACTCCTTGCCTATTGGAGAAATCTATGCTTCAATGTGTTATCAGAATCTGTAGAAGTTACATTTATCTTATCCTATTTCTATAGATTTTTTTTTGGAAATTTTCTAAATTTTCACAGAAATTCATATAGGGCATATTTTATCTTGTCCTTTAATTGTATTTTAAAGACAATAAATCCCTTTCAGATGTTTTTAAAAAGGTTTTCATATTATTATTCATAATTGCTTTGCCTTTCTTTGTAGTGCAAATCAACATTGTCTCATGCCATGTTTGTCGAAGTATATCCCATAATCATTGCAATCCCCAGTGATCGTTCAAAAAACCTTTCTATGTAGCCACTAATTTGCATAAAATATTTTATTAACATGTTACATAACTAAATATAACTCACATTTTATTATTTAATCATGTTTCATATCTTAACATGAAACTACCAATGTAATAGGAATAAATATTTTATAGGAATCAACACAACACTTTTAAACCCTGCAAACCTTCCCAATCCCCCCTTTAGTTTTGTAGGACAATCAGTCCTATAGTTTTTAGTCTAATGTATACATTTACAAAACTCATCGTGTATTCCCTCAGAGAGCTCATAATAAGATAATACGATACATTCAGGTGAAACTATTCAGAAGATCCTTTCATCGAAGCACTTAACATGGCCCAGTTAAGAAGGACCCATCCCATTTGTTCATGACCTGTTTATTCAATAGTGTCATATTAACAATGCAATTACATTGGCCAGGATGATTCATGGGACAAATTAAAGCCTGAATAAAGTGTTATTGTAGCCATTACCCTTCATTGTAAGTGAGCATTTTCACAGCATTATATAAGTATTATGCAACATAAAGTTAATAGGGAAACAGTACTAACCATGTTTCTGCTTTTTTATTTTATTTATGTATATGAGTTTCCTTTGGTATTTTAAGTAGTGAAATGAGTATAATGTATTATTGAAACCATTACTACAGAGTAATAATTTCTCATACTGTGCTTAGGATTCATGCCCACTATAGAATGATTGCATTTGCTGGTTTGTTACAACTCTAATCTTCCCAGTGTTTTTAGAATACAAACATTATATGCAAGAAGGAGAGTTTTGATCAAGTTGTGTTATTATCAGAATAGCTTTTAATTAACAGACAATTATACCTATGGTAAAAATAGGTACATATGACAAATGTTCTGCTTACTTTCTGCGTGCTGTGCACTTACTGACCGTAGCAGCTCTAGCATTCCCTTCACTACATCCTCACTGGCCTAATCAAAGACACTTGCCAGCAATAAGGTGATGAATCTGACAAAAATGGCAGGAAATAAAACTTACAAATTTGAAGTATCTTTGATTTTTTGAACCCACATTAAAATGTTATTAGTGATAACTATCAAAGCCATCTTAAGATGCATTAAAATTTTAATAAACCAATATTTTTCAGAAAAGAATTATTTCTTTAGTGATCTAGGTAAGGAGTTGTGAAAGATGCTACTATATAAAGAATAATGTTTGACCATGTACTGTAGCTCTCCTTTTCTTCCACTAGCGCTTTTCATTAATTGAGCTTGTTTATTATTCTGTTTCCCAGACTCCTAAAATTAACAACATGTCTTTTAAAGAAAACAAAAACAATGCTTCTAATATAAATGAGTCTCACTGGTCATCTAACACTCTGTCCAGCAAAAAAGCAGAAATAAACATCATCTTCTTGCTTTTTAAAGACTAAACCAGAAAAGCTAGGATGGCCAACTTGAAGATTCACTTTTTTTATTATTGCAAGCTATTTGCAAGATAGTAAAAACACATGGTTAAGTTAAATCAAAGAATGGTTTGAAAAAGCCTAAGATTACTTTACTAGATAAGTGCCTTTATGCTATGTCATACCTTTTTCAAATAGTGAAGTTTAATATATTTATATTGCAAATATGGTTGCAATGTAATTTTAGTGTGTATTTGTATCACATGGTCAAAATAAAATTTATTAAATGTGCAATTATATAGTTTTTTTTGTTTTAATCTCATAGAAACAATCTTTAATTCTTTGAGAGACAGGCAGAGTGGCTGTGAACTTTATCAGATGATAGCTATCTGAATACTATGAGAAAAATTTTTCCTTCTTTTCTTCTTCAAGACATTAAATCTGGGGCGCCTGGGTTGCTCAGTGGGTTAAAGCCTCTGCCTTCGGCTCAGGTCATGATCTCGGGGTCCTGGGATCGAGCCCTGAATTGGGCTCTCTGCTCATCAGGGAGACTGCTTTCCCCTCTTCTCTGCCTACTTGTGATCTCACTCTCTCTGTCAAATAAATAAATAAAATCTTTTAAAAAAGACATTAAATCTTCATTTTTTATAAAAATATAATAATCATAATTTATTGTTTTTAAAGATTTTTATTTATTTGTTTGTCAGAGAGAGAGAGCGCGCACAAGCAGGGGGAGCAGCAGGCAAAGAGAGAAGCAGGCTACCTCTGAACAAGGAGCCTGATGTGGGACTAGATCACAGGACGCTGGGATCATGACCTGAGCCTGAGGCAGATGCTCAACTGATTGAGCCACCCAGGTGTCCCAATAATCATTACATTTTAGATAAAATCCTGGATTCATTCTTATTTTGAAGTAATTTTTATTGAAATATAATCTACAAACGGATATGTGTATAGATCATATATTTAAAATATATACATAACTACAAATATATATAAATATAGATGTATATATGTATGTAAGTATATAAAATATATATACATGTATTTTGGATATAAACTGCTTATCAGATATATGGTTTACCAACATATTCTCCTATTGTATAGGCTGCCTTTTCAATTTAATGATTGTTTCTTGTCCTATGCAGAAGCTTTTTAGTTTGATATAGTCCCACATGATTAATGTAGTTTCTCTTGCCTGTGCTTTTGGTGTCTTATCCAAAAAATCATTGCCAAAACCAATGTCAAGGAGCTTTTTCCTAATATCTTCTCCTAGGAGTTTTAGGCCTTACACTTAATTCTTTAATCCTTTTTGAAGTAATTTTTGAGAGTCATGTAAGATAAAAGTCTGATTTTATTCTTTTGCATGAGAATATAAAGTTTACTGAACACAATTTATGAAGAGACTATTCTTTCCCCATTGTATATTCTTGGCACTCTTATCAAAGATTAGTTGATAGTATGTATATAGGTTTATTTCTAGGTTCTCTTTCTGTACCACTGGTCAGTTTGCCTGTTTTATTTATTTTTATTTTTTTAAAGATTTTATTTATTTTTGACAAAGAGAAAGAGATCACAAGCAGGCAGAGAGGCAGGGAGAGGGAGAGGGGGAAGCAGGCTCTCTGCCTAGCAGAGAGCCCAATGTGGGGCTCAATCCCAGGACCCTGAAATCATGACCTGAGCCGAAAACAGAGGCTTAACTCACTGAGCCACTCAGGCGCCCCTAGTTTGCCTGTTTTAATCTCAGTACCATACAGGTTTGATTACTATAGTATTGTAATATGGATTGAAACCAATAGATGTGATGTCTCTAGATTTGTTCTTCTTTCTTAAGATTGCTTCAGAATCTTTCATGGTTTTGTATAAATTTTAGGATTTTTTTTATTTCTGTAAATGATATGGAATTTTGATAGGGATTACACTGAATCTGTAGATTACTTTGAGTAATACGCACATTTTAACAATATTAATTCTTCTGACCCAAAAGCATGGGATATCTCTCTATATATTTTCTTCAGTTTCTTTCACCAATGTCTTATAGTTTTCAGTGTACAGGTCTTTTATCTTTTTTGTTAAATATATGCTTAAGTATTTTATTATATCTGATACTATTGCAAATGGGATTGCTTTCCTAATTTCTCTTCCCAATAATTCATCATTAATGTATAGAAATAAAACTAATTTTTATATGTTGACTTTTTATCCTAACTTCACTGAATTCATTTACTGTCCTATCAGTTTTCTTGGTGAAGTATTTAGGGTTTTCTACATATAAAATCATGCCATCTTCAACTCCATAGCAAAAAAGCAAATCCAACTTAAAAATGAGCAAAGGACCTAAATAGACATTTTTCCAAAAACATACAAATGGCCAATTGGTACATGAACAATCACTCAATATAACTCATCAGTAGAGAAATGCAATCAAAACCACAATGAAACATAACATCAGACCTATTACGATGGCTATTATCAAATAGACTAGAATTGGGGTATCTGACTGGCTTAGTCAGAAGAGCTTGCAACTCCTGATACTGGGGTCAGAAGTTTGAGCCCCAGATTAGGTGCAAAGATTACTTAAATAAATAAATGAACTTAAAAAAATATCAAGCTCTTTTTCTCTACACCACGCTGCTGTGTGAGTGTGTGAGAGAGCTCAAGCTAGCTTGAAGAAAGGGCTCTTTTGCTTTTGCATCGGACTCGGCTCCCTGGTGGTATTTGGGGATCTCAAAATCTGGGCATAACACTTCCTACTGTCCTTATATTTCCAACCCCAACATAGAACTATATTATCCCTTAAGGGGTCACCTGGAGTCGCCAGCCCAGCAGGAGCAAGGACCTCTCTGCCGTCTCGCTCTTACCTCTGGGTCCACTGAAGACACACGTGGCATCTCCTCCCTGTGGCGCCTGGAGCGGCTGCAGTCCCTGGAACGATACAAGAGTAAGTTGAGGCAAGATGGCGGAGAAGTAAGAGATCCTGCAGCAATCGGTCCCCAAAAGTGAGCTGGAAATCTACCAGAACACGCTGAACACCCATGAAATCACCCTGAGGAGAAAGATTTCTAACCCCGGGATCTCTCCGAGAGCAGAAGACAGCAGTGGAGAGCCCAATTGCTCCAAAACCCTCCAGAGTACACCCTGCCTGGATCGGGGGTGGTATATCCAGCTACACACCCTCTCATCCATTTCTCATCAAAATGACTAGGAGGAGGAACACCCAACAGAAGAAAAACCCGGAGACTACACCCTCTCCTTCAGAACTATTGGACATGGACATCAACAATATGTCAGAAAGGGAATTCAGGATGACAATTATCCAGGCAATGGCTAGGATGGAGC
>JAPYYJ010004550.1:0-10313 GCA_028533885.1 Nasua narica
AAGAAACTGTAAATGTGATCTTACTGAGAAAAAAGATCTTTGTAATTAAGGATTTGAGATGAGAGCATCTTGAATGAAAATGGACCCTACATTCAAAGACAAGTCCCTAGAAGAAAAGGGGATACAAGCAGAAACACAGGACAGATGCCATGTGAGGAAAAAGGCAGACATTGAAGGGCTCTTTCTATAAGCCAAAGAATGCCACACACTGCCAAAGCCACTGGAAACGAGGAGAGAGGCATGGACCAAATTCTCCTTCATGGCCTCTGGACAGAACTAATCCTGCTGACACCTTGAACTCAGACTTCCAGCCTCCAGTACTGCAAGAGAATAAATGTCTATTGTTTTAAGCCACCCTGTTTGTCATAGTTTGTTAAAACAGCCCTGGAAAATGAATATACTAATTATCTATTGGGTACTTACTATGGCAGAGTGTTTCCTAGACACTTCCCATGGATTAATTTATTTAATCCTAAAAGCAACCCTATGAAATAGAAATACTACTGTCTCCAGACTCAAGTACTAAGAGTATATGATATGAGATCAATAGAAAGGGACAAATCCGAGACTTGAACCCAGGAAGTCCGGCACCACAGCAGGTGCTTTTAACTATGATACTGTACTCTCTTTTACATGAAGAATAAAGGGTACCTTGGAGTATAGAGGAAAATAAACAGACATATAAAAAGGTCAGGTTACAGAGACCTTGAAAAAACTGATAAAAGGTTTTGCCCACAATACAGAAGATAAACAACAAACAGGTTAGGCTTCTAATGTATTGCCAAGTCCATTGGCTCCACCTTCAACATATATCTTGAATCTATGTGCTTCTATCCTCCTTTCAATGACACTATTCTAGAACAAGCTACCAGCATCACTCACCTAGAACAGATACCAACTTCCAAAGTAGTCTCTCAGTTCTACTCTGGCCAATTCAAACCATTCTCCACACAAGCCACATTTCCCTTTTAAAAACAAATCATCTCACTGATATTAAAACTCATCAATAGCTCCCCAGTGCTCTTAGAATAAATTCCAAAGCAAGGTCCTTCATGATCTGGCTTCCTGTTCAACATCATCTCATACTCTCATCCTTCATTACACTCCAGTGAGAAACAGCCTCCTTTTCTGCCTCACAAACATGCCAAGGGGTATTTGCACTTGGTGTTTCCCCCGAGAGAAGTCCTTTTTTCCCCAGTTCCTTGTGGCTAGTTCATTCTCATCCTTGCGGTCCCAGCTCATGTGACATCTCCTAAGAGAGGTCTTCACTCAGCACCTACTCCGATCGCTGTCCCGAAGTTACTCCATCCTAGTGTTTATTCCTGCCTAGCACTTACATGATGAGAGTAGCTCATTTACTTGTTTACTATCTACTGTAACAAAGAGCAGAATGTCGAAGAGGGCAGGGACCTTGTCTAACTTGTTTACTGCTAAAACGCAGCAGCCAAAACAGTGACTGGCACACAAGAAACATCAGAAAACATCTCTGATGAACATTAAGGAAATGGCATGATGGACTAGAATTCTAAGAAACTTGGTCTCGGTAGTAGAATACAGCATGCCTTCTAAAATGCCACAGACTACAGAAAGACAAATTAGGAGCTTATTAGCACAATAGTGATAAGTGTTTTAAAGCCTGGATAAAACTGAATTGGGAAAAAGAGCAAAGAAAAATTGAAATACAGAGACCTCTAAAAGATAAAGGCAATAAAATCTGGCAACCCATTAAGTACACAGGACACGAATAGGAATGTTGAAAGTCAAAGAGATTTTTCCAAGCCTTAGAGCTTCAGTTCCATGGAATACTGCCATAACATTTAGTGTACACTTCAAAATTTAGTTTTTGGCTTATCCAAAGGTAACCAAACATAAACTAAGAATCCAGCAGAGATACTCAGGAGGCTTACTAAACTTCACTGAAGTTTCACCCAGTATGACTAAAGTGAGAGACATCATTGTTGCCAAAACTGTGTAACAACAACAAAAAACATATTATCATAACCATGTTTACCAGAAAGAATGCTGGATTGGACAGGTGTAAAAATACACTGTATATCAGAATCAAATACATCAGGTACTACGCAGCAAGTCACAGACAGAAGTTGATGTCAAATGGCACCAAAAACAAAAGCCGAACAACTTGATTTCCTAACGTTATCAGGCAGGTAAGTCAGGGCAGTAAACAACACTCCTCAGAATGTGACTGGGCCCTGGAAGGAGGCCACAGAAATGGTGACAATCACGACTGTGTTTATAGGTACCATAATGCTGTTTAACTGTAACAATAACTGTGCCATAATTATTATGTTATTTAATGTTACTGTGATCATTTTAATGCTTTCAAGTGCTCTAACAAAAATTTCAGTATTCAAAAGTGTCTCTAAAAAAAAATATTTGACAATCACTGATCTGCAGTATCTCAAGCATCATACTAAGTACTAGGCAAACAAAAATGAGTAAGTTGCAGTCTCAAAAGGCGTATAAGATTTATCAGCTATTTGGGAAAAGGAACACATAGATATGCAAACAAATTATAGAAAGAGGCATATGGGTCAACTTCTGGCATGAGAGCACAAGGAGCTCCCCAATCGGTTTTAAAACTGGAAGGAAAGAAAAACTGGTGAAATTATTAAAAACTGGCAAAATTACTTAAAAAAAATGTAAAGACTCTGCAAATGGTCCTAATGGCAAACAGCAAATGAAAAAACACCTATTCAAGAAAATCGATGGAAATTCTGTAAGAGTAGTATAACTCTGCGGTATCTGAACTAAGGCTGCTCTTTCTCCCCCTGCTCCTAGTTCAAAGATAAAGAGGAAAATTTTATGGGGTACCTGGGTGGCTCAGTTGGTTAAGCATCTGCCTTAAGCTCATGTCATGATCCCAGGGTCCTGGGATCAAGCCCACTTTGGGCTCCCTGCTTAGCTGGGAGCCTGTTTCTCTCTCTACCCCTCTCACCTGCCCATGCTCTCTCTCTCTCTGCTTGAAATAAATAAAATCTTTTTTAAAAAATGGAAATTTTACAATGATAAAAGGGTGAGTTCATCAGGGGTATATAACAATTATAGGCATATACGTGGCCAATAACAATGCACTGAGGTACACAAAGCATAAACTTCCAGAAATGAAAAGAGAAAGATAATTCTACAATAATAAAGATTTTAATACTCTACTTTCATTAGTGGAGTAGAGAAGAAATGAAACAATGAAATGTAGTAGAAACAATGAATTAGTAGAAACAATGAAATGTTTCATTTCATGTAACAACTAGATAGATGATCAACAAGGAAACAGAAGACTTGAATGACCCAATTAACCAACTAACCTAACAGATGTCTATAGAACACTCCACCAAACAACAGCATATATACTATTTTTAAGCACAAATGAAACATTCTCCAGGACAGACTATACAGTAGGGGTAGAAATAATATAATTTATTTTCTGCAACAACAATGGAATAGAATTAAAAATTAGTAACAGGCACATTTTGGGAAACTGATGAATGTGTGGAAATTTAACAACACACTCTTTGCCACGGACTGAATGCTTGTGCCCCCCTTGAAAATTCACACTTTGAACTCCTAAAGTGATGGTGTTAGGAGGTTGGGGCTTTGGGCAGGAAACTAAGTCATGAAGGGGGAGCCCTCAAGAGTGGGGTTAGTCCCCTTTTAAGAACAAGAGCTACTCACCTCTCTTTGCTCTCTGACATGTGAAAATACAAGGAGAAGATGGCCATCTGCATATCAGCAAGAGAACTCTAACCAGAACCCTGACCTTGGATTTCCAGACTCCAGAACCATGAGAACTAATTTGGTGTTGTTGATAAGCCACCCAGTTTATGGTATTTTCTTATCACAGCTCAAAAGGACTAAGACACTCTTAAATAACCAATTGGGCAAAGAAAAAATCAAAAGGAAGGTCAGAAAAAAAACGATGTGGTAAATGATAGAAACAAAGCTAGTGA
Organism: Nasua narica; assembly: GCA_028533885.1. Classification (NCBI taxonomy): domain Eukaryota; kingdom Metazoa; phylum Chordata; class Mammalia; order Carnivora; family Procyonidae; genus Nasua; species Nasua narica. The sequence continues at coordinate 3,966 of JAPYYJ010004550.1, forward strand.
GGAGCTAAAAGGGCATACGTATAAAGAGTAGATACTAATTCTAGCTAGGAAAATAAAAGAAAGGTCTGCAGAGAAAGCAACATCTGAAGTAGGTCTTAAAAGACGAACATGAATTCATGTGACAAAGGCAGGAAGAAAGAGAATAAAAATAATAAAAATTAAATAATAATAATAAATCAGTTTACCAAAGCAGTATTAAAGTGGATGACACATTCTGGAATAATAAGCACATCCCAGTGACTGACTAGAGGGTCAGGCACATGGTAGGCACAGGCAATGGAGGAAGATGATGCTGGAAAGTGTGGGTAAGACCAGGTGGTTAATGACTAAGTACACCATTCCATACAGTATGGACACTCTTTTGGGTAGACACAGGACACCACCAACTTTTGTAAAAAGGGAAGTGACATAATCAGCTTGTGTTTTTTATCACATTCTATCTCATAGCATTCATGTGTATTATCATTTTCTCTTCAATATAAGCTTTTCAAGTCAGATAAAACACCTTGTACTTCCTCTAGCTTCACTGGTGTAATGCAGGGGACACTGAAGCACTTTAATGAAACAATTACTTCTTTACTGCACAAACAGCGCAAAATTTCTAGAGATATTTTGCCCATAAACTAACAAGCATTTCTTTCATTTTTTAATTTACTCGGTCTTGTTGGCTATCCAATATAACTGAACAAATTATAACTGAATTATGCTTCCTTACTCTTTAATGCCACTAGGAAAGAAATCTTAATAACCTCTTCTCTTACTTCTATGTAGCAATTTTTAAAGTGACAATGCGCAACAGGAAATGAGACCAATTAAGCACCAGATCTTTGTTACTGTGGTTTATATCCACAAGAAGGTAAAAGCCATCTGCATCTAAAGACCATAATAAAATCTACAACACAGGAATGTGCCAAATATATTAAGTTTATTGTAACTGTTCTAGAAAAAAATTGTAATGAAATAAAAGCGGCATCATTTAGAGACCTATCAGCAAATTTAATCTAAAAGCAAAGATCCTTACCACCACTTGCTATGAGAACACTATCTCCCACCTCTCCTAAGAAATCACAAAGATGTCCATGGGACAGGGTACTACAGCAAATGTGGAAAAGGACAATAGAGCAGAAGGGACCTTCCAGCTGAGGTTATAAAGCCAAAAATGTTATTTGATTCAATCATCTCTGTTGTATGATTTTCACAAGCAAACCTTAATCCCCTGAAAACAAAAGCAGAGGCAGTTCAGAGTTAAGAGAGGAGTTTAGGAAAAGTCAAGGAGAACCTTCAAAGATGCCGGTAAAGGCACTGTTACAACCCCTCAAGGTGGGGGTGGAAGCCAAGGTTTGGGTGGGAAGAACCAGAGTAAGAAATTGAGAGGGAAGGCTATAGTTCACCAAAAGGAAACTTGAAGGGAAATTCAAGGTTCTTGGAAGAAGAATCTGGGAGAGCGGCAAAGTGAAATGATGAAAAGGACTTTACTCAAGGGTAGGAAGAGTAAAGAGGAAATAAAGCTATTACCACTGAGAATGGCTGTGACCTGAAGCACCGAGAATACCACAGACAAGAAAGGTAGCAGGCCTTGAGAGGAAGTAGAGGACTGAATGAGGAGCTGCCATCCAGGACGCAGGGAAAATGCCCAGAAGGACAGCAGACAATGGGGATGAGGCTGGGAGAATGGGAGTAGAGGAATAAATGCAAATGGAGATGTGGTATCTTAAGAGAAATTGCTGAATAATTTTGCAGAACAATGCTCTGGAAATCATAATGAGTAGGAAAAAAATATTCTTCTATTTTCATGAGAATAAGTGAGAGTAGAATTATCCAGTAAAGAGTTTGGATTAGAGAGTCAAGGGCAAATGTCAGAGGTGTACATCAATTATTAAGAAAATGCAATAGATTCTTCCTTCATTCATTTATGTATTCAGAGAACATGGTCATATTTACTAAATTGGCCGTATTCTAGCTAAGACTAAAGAGGCATTTGGAAAAAAGAATAACGCTTATTCCAAAAACTAGACTTCAAGTTAAGCTAGCTTCGAGAAGATGGTGTAATCTAGATCAATGCTTTTCATATTTTACTGTTCATAGACACCACCAGGGAATCTTGTTAAAATTTAGATTCTGCCTCAAGAGGTCAGGGATGGGGCCTGAAAGTCTGGATTTCTAACAAGCTCTCAGATGGTACTTATGTAATGGTATGCACACGACTAACAGTAACAAGGACCTAGGTTTCAGTACCTTCAAAATACGTGTGATGGGCGTGAGCCTTTGAGAAATGTTTCTAATTCTAGTGTACCTATAAATCACTTTGGAATTTTGCTAAATTGCAGATATGGTTCAGTAGGTCTCAAGTGAGACCAAATATTCCACATTTCTGAATATCCCAGGTATACAGATGCTACTAGTTCATAGACTAGACTTTAATCAGCAAGGAAGTGCAGAGCATATAATTAAACCCCAGTTTTGTCTAACATAATTCACACTGTCAGGATATACTTTCTATTATCCAAAATCAACTAAATAAAGCAATACAGACAGAGGTTTCTCCTGATATTTTCAAAAAATCAAAATGATTGGAAGAAAATAATAATAACCACAAAATAAAATTGTCTGAATACATATTATCTGGGGAAGACATCATCCTAAAATAATCTCACCCATAGGGCTCCAAGACGTTGCTTTGTAAAAATATCAAGACACCACTAGGTGTCCAACTACCAGTGAGGATTAAAGCCAAGGAACCATGTATGGGAACCAAGTGTAGGAATTATTTTAAGAATTTGTAAACAATTCCTGCTTTCTAGCTTGCTGTCAATTCCTGCAACTACACTAAGAATTTCTTCTGATTTACAAAATAAGTGAAGGCAAAAGACAGAACAAGAACAGCAAATAAATAAATTTGTACCCAGTTTTATGATGAATATATAAGCAAAATTCAAAAATAATTGGTAATATATTTTTCCTATTAGTAAATGTGATACATAGCCATGGCATGTAAGTACACATAACCTCAGGAAGAGAAGACCTGACTTCTATTAGAAAACATGACATCTGACCAACCTATATGAATTTTCCAAAGGGGTGCCCATAGGTAGAGAAGCATCTGGTCACATTTCACTTTAAAAAAGATGTTAATAATCAATTTACTATGGGATTGGAAGTCTTTAGAAGCATACGACTAGGTAAGGGCTTTGCCTAACATTATTCAGGTTAGCCAGGATATAGTTCCAAAGACTCAAAATTAGTATGATAAAACAAAATATGTTCTGAATTTTTTTTAATTAAAAACTTCAAAGTTTCTGCAAAAAGAAACAAAGAACAAACAAAAGAAAAACCATTTAACAGCATTTCCCTAATCTTATATTGGTCAAAAATAATTTATTTAGGGAAAAGGAAAAAAGACAGTAATGAACATGAACTTCTCTGATAAAAGTAGTTTAAACAAGTGCTCCTCAGAGAACCTTTCTAAAATAGTGCTTATTTAACACATTTATAAAGAAGTGCAGAGTAAAATCTCCAGCTCAACCATGACAAAAAGCTCTGTGAGGCAATGAAAGTTCAACGTGATATACTGCAAGACTGTGCATCTTTATGGTTAGACAGAAAATTACAAATACAGAGAAACACGCTCCCTCTACCAAGCATTGGAGAAAGTCAAATAAAATGCAGCCATGGCCTTCTAGGAACTCAAATTTTACAGAGAGGGAGAAACGCAAATTGTTACTTGCAACCAGTGACATGAGGGCTAATGGAGCCTTGTGCCTAGAGTCATGAGATGCAGGAATAGGGTTATAGGGTCACAAAAGGCTTCACAGGTGAATAACAGCATCATGAAGGATGGGAAGGAATTTGCATAGAAAGCATGATGCAACAAGGCCTTCCAGGGACACAGCGGCTGCCCCATGAAACAGTGTGACTTATGAGGAAGAAGTGAAAGGATGCAAGGCTGGAAAGGTCATCAGGATGGAGACCACAAATGGCCTTTAATACAGTGCCACAGCCCAAAAAACAACCTCAAAGGCATCTTCTAAATAAGATACACTGTGCAGAAAATAAAAACAAAAATTACCAAAAAATCAGAGATCATAATTTATAAAACCACAGCTTAAGTAAGGTTTCCTTGAAAAGATCTCCTATGACTTGAGAAGGTCCAGATAAAAGTTTTTAAAATATTCAGAAAATGAAGGGAAGAGGTTAATATGCCAAGATGAACTGCAAAGATAAAGGTGCCAAAGTTTGGGCTGGAAAAGCCTGAAGTCTATAAAATCATGAGATCAATAAGGTTTTTTTCTCTAAATTTTAGAACACCAGCTTCAAGGAAAATCCTTGAAGCCTGAAGAAAAAGAGTGATTCTGGAGCACACAAATTTGTATAAATGTTCACCCAAATCAACTTGCAATGCTAAGAATGAACATTCCCAAAGTAGTCTGCCCTGGTGAAATCTTACTCATCCCTCCAGACCCACTTAACATCACTGCTACACCTTCACCCATCAGAATTCATTTTTCCCTCCCCAAGACTTCCACAGCATACGACAGCTCTTAACACAGCCTTCCTTCTGTCTCTCCAAATTGTAACTAAATTTCCTAAGGCTACACACCATACTTTATTGATATGTGTATACCCAACAGTATTTAATTCAATAAATGCATATTTATTAAATGCAAAAATATTCATGGAGAGCCTATTAAGTGCAAAACACTGTGTTTAATACTTTCATACAATAAATAAATGAGAAACACAATCTCTCCCCAAAAGACCTCACATCTGGTAGAGAGGTTCAGTAAAGAAATGTTACTTTAGTATAAAATCAAGGAAGAAGGTGCAATCAAAGGATTCATTTGTGTAATTTTTTTCATTCATTCCTTACCTTATTCTGAAAGGATTTTTTTTCGAAAGGATTTTTAACCACTTACGGAAACTCAGCATGACACTAGAAAGGCTAGCTATTGAAGTAAAGTAAAACCCAAGATGGAATCAAGGTGGGTTACAAAAGTCTAACAGAAGTTTACTTGGAGATGGGCAGGAAAATCATGAGCTAATGGATTCTCAGCAATAGTTGCTCTGAGTTCAGCTTTTCCTAACAAGGCCTTTAAGTGAACACTGTGTGTTGTGTGGACCACTTCCTTACCAACTGTACCGTGATGAATACAATAATCACTTTCCTGAGGCTGCTTCTTCATAATGACCCTCTATCTGGCAAATGACCTAATGCCACAATACAGCAAAGTAAAAGCAATCCTCAAGGGAGGCCAAACACAGCTCGAAGATGGTCTGATTTGAATTAAGTAAAAAAGACTGAATTTCTAGCACAATGGATATATTACATATTCCGCAGGAATATTCCACAAATATTACTTACCATGACTGAGTTTGGATAAGGATAACGTGGCACAGAGTTAGAAACTGTGGTCTCTGAGAAGAAATAAGATTCAATTAAGGGCATAATGAATGTTGCTAATTAGCTGACCAACAGCCATGATTGTATCATCTCAGGCAGACCTAAAAGCTACATGCGGCCATTATCCCACTCTTAAGCAAAGGAAGGCTAGATTCTCTCAGAAACAGTCATGAGTCTTATTAAGGAAACTCATCAATGGGTGCTTGAGATCCTAGAGACTTGGGGCCTGGTCACAATTTTAAGACACATCATTTTCAAGGTTAGCATTCCCAAACACCAAACTCTAAAAGAAAAGACTTGATAGGACATCTTTAGAATAATTAAGATTAGGCAATGCTTTAAGATATCTTTCAAGATAAACTGGATGCAAAATGTACTCTCCCCAGATAAGTGAGATAATTTGCCCTACATGGCTGTTAGCTACAAATAATAAAATGCTACAGGATGTCCACAATTGATTTTAGAGCAAGTTCCATGAAACCATGGAACCAATGGTCCCCTTAATGAAAATAATTACAGCTAAGAAATAGTTGTTTTTTTTTTTTACAGACCACCCCTAGTTTGTGGTAATGAATTCCAAAAAGAGCATACAGATAACTTTTTTCTCTTCTCTAGGTGGGAAGAAAAGTGAGAAGGGGCATATATCTTGCTCGCTTAGTAGTGAGTCAAGCTATTAAGACACAAACTGGAATCTCAAACGTATTTCTCCTTTACTTGTCCAAAAGGACTTACTAAACTATCAAGAAAACATTAATAGATTCTGATTTTGACCATCTTGTTAGGCACCATAACTGTCATAAAAAGGCACCATAACAGGGTGGAAAGGGGAGGGCACCTATATCATAAATATAGACGTAACTTAGACTTGTGTTCCACAAAATCAAGACTCCCCCACCAAAATAATAATAACAATAACAACAACAACAATGATAAGAATAATAAAACAAAGT
>JAPYYJ010004551.1:0-10313 GCA_028533885.1 Nasua narica
CAAAAATGTATCTGAGCAGGAGAGTTTAAAAATGGGGTCCAAGTCACAAAAGAAATGGTTGATCTTCTGGGGACCACAAAAGTTTAGATGGGAGACAAGTATGGCTGATGGGAGGGGGGGAATGAAACCCCCCATCCAAGATCCAGCTGAAAACCACAGGCACACCTGAAGACTCATGAGAAGTGAATACCTTAAAGGGTTGCAGATGGCCAGGAACCGGTCATAGGCCATCACCGTCAGCAGGATGCACTCTGTAGCTCCCATGGAGAAAAAGAAGTAGCACTGGGTTATACAGCCAGAAACAGAGACGGTCACAACTTGTAAAAGGCAGGTGGCCAGCAATTTTGGCACTGTGATTGTGGTGTACCAGATCTCCAGGAATGACAAATTCCCTAAGAAAATGTACATGGGCGTTTGGAGTTTGATATCCATAAAAATGATGAAAATGATGAGGGTGTTTCCCATGAGGGAGAGCAGATACACAGTGAGAAATACCACAAACAAGGTGAGCCTCAGATGGAGAACACCAGAAAACCCAAGAAGGATGAACTCTGTCACTGTTGTTTGGTTTGTTACATCCATATCTCATCATCTCTGATCTGGAATAAACCAACAAAGCCCAGAATATGGCAGATGAGCAAGAATGGAATAATTTTTTTATTCATTTCTTTCATGATAATAGACTCCTAATAATAATAAAAGTTAATGACTGACAATAACATAGTTGGCATCATTACAAACATTTTCCATAGATTGGGTCACTTGATTTACAAAATAAATATCCAAAATAAACCATGTAATAATTCACTTCTCAAGGAAAGAAACTAAGTTGGGAAATCATTTTCTCACAGTTACATCACTTAAAATGGTGGGGCAGACTCTCCAGAGGTAGTTTGTTTTAAAGGACCATAGTCCAAGGTAATATTTAAATGTGGCTATTGGAAGAACATGGCATTGTTTCACCACTGAGCGTTTCATATACTGTGCATTAGAAGATGGTGAAGAAAGACCAACAATATGCAGGTCAGTGTGTAGTGGATACGAATGATCTCTTATAATTGAGCTCCTAAGCATACCTGTTGTCTTATGAAGACAAATAGTTACCTGCAATATTAACTTTATTGCCCATATTATACACCATCATTTATGGTTTGGTTGGAGATTGCTACATGAGTAAATCCTATCTCCAGAAAATAGACAGCAAGATTCCACATCTATATGGAGATAATTTTTTCATAAGTATTCAGTTAACTTTGGCTTTGTCTTTTTTTTTTTTATTGAGTCATTACATTCACTATTTTCCTACATTACTTAGCAACGATGAAGAAAATAACTTTAAAGTCATAAATCCATTCATCCTCCATGAACATAGAGTTTGTTTCCATAGCATTATTATTGTGAAAGAGCACTTAATATAAGATAGAACCATTTACTGATTTTAAATGTACAATACAGTATTTATAATTATACTTATGTTAAGTGTTTCTCCAAAAATGCCTTAGAATTTATTATTTAAGAAAACAACTGAAGAAAAGAACAGGGACTAATTTTTTTTAAAAGTATTTTTCCTGGGGCACCTGGCTGGCTTAATGGGTTAAAGCCTCTGCCTTCAGCTCAGGTAATGATCCCAGGGTCCTGGGATCAAGCCCCACATCGGGCTCTCTTCTCAATCTGGAGCTGGCTTCCCCCTCCCTCTCTGCCTGCCCCTCTGCCTACTTGTGATCTCTCTCTCTGTGATAAAAAATTAATAAATAACATCTTAAAAAAAAGAAATTTACAGAGACAATCTATAGAAACATAGACTTCACAGGCACCGTGATGTCAACAAAAACTTATCTTTCATGGTGCCTGGGTGGCTCAGTAGGTTGAGGTCCCTGTCTTCAGGTCAGGTCATGATCTCGGGTCATGATCTCCTGGGATCAAGGCCCTTCATCTGGTTCTCTGTTCAGCAGAGAGCCTGCATCCCTCTCTCTCTCTCTGCCTGCCTCTCTGTTTTCTTGTGATCTCTGTCAAACAAATAAAATATTAAAAAAAATATTTTCCTGAGTTTGATGTATTTATTTTCATAAGAAAAAAGCTGATATTTGTATGACATATATGAGGTCAAGTGTACAAAATATCTTTTACTGCTATTATAAAACAATTATTGCATGGACATTTTTCTCCTGGTATTAACATAAGAAAAGTAGGCATTTGGGAAGATTATCCTTAAAGCTATGACAAAAGAATCATCCCCCAAACGGATTTTCTTTTCTCTTTCTAAAAGATATCATGACTATTTAATCCTGTCTATTTTTAATAAGAGGGTTATACGTGGGATGCCTGTGAGGCTCAGTTGTTTGGGCATCTGCTTTTGGCCCAAATCATGGCCTTGGTGTCCTGGGTTCAAATCCTGCATTGGGCTCCCCATTAAGTGGGGAGTCTGCTTCTCTATCTCCCTCTGCCCCCCTCCTCTACTCTTGTGCACATTCTCTCTCTGAAAAAAAAATTAAAAAATCCTTAAAAAAATGCATTACACTACTATATACTATGATAGAATGAAACTGGATGGTAGAAAAAATAATTTTAAATCATTTAACACTTTTATATAAACAAAATAATATTTAAATATGAATGCAAACATAAATGTTTAAAATTTATTATTTTATATATTTATTTTTGTTTATATATCTATTCATTTATATATAACATATTTACATTATTGACAGTACTGACATATTTACAAAATTATATATTTTAAAAATCATTATAATTTAAAATGTATTTTTTAAAGATTTTTATTTATTTATTTGACTGAGAGAGAGATCACAAGTAGAAAGAGGGGCAGGCAGAAAGAGAGGGAGAAGCAGTCTCCCCACTGAGAAGAGACCCTGATGCAGGGCTCAATCCCAGGAGCCTGAGATTATAACCTGAGCCGAAGGCAGAAGCTTTAACCCACTGAGCCACCCAGGTGCCCCTAAAATTTAATTTATATGTTATTAAAATTTACCTACATTTGTTTTTAATTTCCAAACTCTATTTGCCTACCCTACATGGCAAATAAAAATCTGATAAAGAATATTGCCCCAGATTGCAGAAATTTCCAAAATTATAAAAGTACTATTAAGTACCTCCAATACTCTCTAAGTAAATATAAAACAGTGCAGATTATATTCCCCAGGTGTACTCACAGACCTTATCCTGTTTGGTTATTTTTCAGGAGTAGAATTTTATTAGTTACATGCTCTTTGTTTCTTTTCAGAAAGCTATATATTTGAACATTCTACATTCAATTTGTTTATAAAGGAAGCAAGCTAAGTAATCTCCTTTCTGCTATTTTATTGGCTGTTTTATACCATGTATGCTATAAACACCAAATTCCTTGTGTGTGTGTGTGTGTGTGTGTGTGTGTGTGTGTGTGTGTGTGTGCATGTTTTCCTCAATTTTCCTACACCCAGTTGCCAAGATTCAGGAAAAAGCATTGCTTGAAATCGCCCTAGTGAGAAGTGCTTGAATTTTATTAGCACTGAGCTTTGGAAATGTGCCTTTACCATGGGCATCCATGTAGATTCCTTGAGGACTCTCTTTCAGACAGGGTCAGAGTACTCACCCCCTGGGTCCAAGGAAGAACAAAACAACTATGAGAAACATTAGAAAGGTCTTTACAGAAACTAAAGGAATAGCTTCCTAGGTGGCTTCATTAACTGTTAATGCCCATGGTATTCACCCTTCTATTATGAGTATGTAATTGTATCCTTCAATATTTCAGCCACCATAGACATGGCCAGAAATGACTATTCCCTAGCTACAAAATATATACTAGATCAGCATCGAAAAGTCTTCTTTTAAAATAAAATAGTACAAAACAATTAAGACAAAACAAAACACTGGCTAGGCATCATTTTATAAGAATAACTAAGAAAGCATCAACCAGGTGTGTTAAAAACAATACTACCCACTATGTAGATTCAAAGGATGAACCATTTCCCAAAGGTTTTGAGTGTACTCAAAGGTATATCAGAGTGAGTATATCAGAGGATATGAAAATACGACAATCTTTGGTATCTGAAGATAAGAGTGATAATCTACAAAGTTAAAAAAATGAATCTGGATGATATTCACATATGTGTTATACTAAGGGAATTTACAATATGAGTTTGAACTTGTTCAAATTAATAAAAAATATTCTTTGTTCACTATGCTGTTTTGTAAACATTGGTTATTCCATATATAAAATAAAGTAAAAGCTCATATCTTAGGCATAAATGCCAAGTAAATCAGCATTTATTTATTAATTTAAGAATAAACCTGTAGGGCGCCTGGGTGGCTCAGTTGGTTGGGCAACTGCCTTCGGCTCAGGTCATGATCCTGGAGTCCTGGGATCGAGTCCCACATAGGGCTCCCAGCTCCATGGGGAGTCCGCTTCTCACTCTGACCTTCTCCCTTCTCATGCTCTCTCTCACTCTCTCTCTTTCCTAATAAATAAATAAAATCTTAAAAAAAAAAAAGAATAAACCTGTAAACAAGAGGTTATCAGTGTGTCAGTGGAAATGACCAAAAGATACTTGAAAATATGCAGAGTCAGTTTGTCTTCAGTGACATGGGATGATGATAGCATGTAATGATATGGACATGAACAATGCTAATTATCTAAAGATGTCAAATAATGCACCAAGTATCGCTTTCACTGAGAATAATTCCCCCAAAGGCAACATGACATAATATTTAAATAATCTTTTGTAGCTATAATTGACATATAAAATACACACATTGTAAGGGTAGACTTCAATATATTCTGGAAAATGTATACATATGTGTAACTGCAACCACCACGAAGAAATATAGCTCTCTTTTCCACTCAAAAAGCTTTCTCAAGCCTCATGAACTCTATTAAATTCTCCCTTTAAATTCAAGCAATCACCACTCTCCTTTTGTCACTTGACTTAGCTTTGCTTTTTCCAGATTTTCATATATGCACAGTCACGAAGCATATACATCTGGTGTTGGGCTTATTTCAACTACCATTATAAATTAGACATGAGGGGCACCTGGGTGGGTCAGTGGGTTAAAGCCTCTGCCTTCAATTCAGATCGTGATCTCAGGGTCCTGGGATCCAGCCTTGCATCAGGCTCACTGCTCAGTGGGGAGCCTGCTTCCCTCTCTCTCTCTGTCTCTGCCTGCCTCTCTGCCTACCTGTGGTCTCTCTCCTTTCTGTCAAATAAATAAATAAAATCTTTTTTTTTTAAAGATTTTTTTTTTTATTTCTTTATTTATTAGGAAAGAGACAGAGTTAGAGAGAGCATGAGAAGGGAGAAGGTCAGAGTGAGAAGCAGACTCCCCATGGAAATGGGAGCCCGATGTGGGACTCGATCCCGGGACTCCGGGATCATGACCTGAGCTGAAGGCAGTCGCTCAACCAACTGCGCCACCCAGGCGCCCAATAAATAAAATCTTTAAAAAAAATAAGTTAGAGATTGAACTCATGCTGCTGTATGTTTTTCTTTTTAGGTCTTTCAAAAGATTTCTTTATTTAATTGAGAGAAAGGGGGAGTAAATGGGAGGGAATGGGAAAGGGAGAGATTCTTCAAGATTCTTCAAGACTCAGGGCTTTGTGTAGGGTCGGACTCACAGCTGTATCTCACAACCCATTTGGGTCATGACCTGAGTTGAAAACTAGTGTTGAATAATCAACTGACTGAGTCACCCAGGTGTCCCCTTAACTGCTGTGTGGTTTGTAAGCCTATTCCTATTTAGTGCTAAGTTATATTCCCTTGAATAAATATACCAAAATGTAATCATCCACTTACTTGTTGTAGATATATATGTTTATATATTTGTATGTATATATTTCATTTTTATTTATGTTCATTCTTATTTTGGTTAAATGAGAATAAAACTGCTAAAAAAGAATAAAACTGCTTTGAATTATCATGTACAAATCCTTGGCATAGGTGTGTTCCTTTTTATTTGAATAAATAGCAAGGATTACAATTGCTAGGTTATATGGTAAGGGACTCTTTAACTTAATAAGAAATTACCACACATTTTCCAAAGTGATGACCTTGAACATACCCAACAGTAGTGATGAGGGCTCTACTGCACGCCTTCACCACTTCTCAGTATTGCCCCTATGTTATTTTAGCTGTACTAATGGGAGTGTAGTGTATCTCATTTCTCACTTTGAAATTTTCTCATAACTAAATGATAGTATTTTTTATATGTTCACTGGCTGTTTTAATGAAATTCATCTTAAATGTTCATATGTTGTGTATATTTGTAAATTGTAACCGTCCCTCAGAACAATGTACTGCTTAAAATATAACTTATGAGAAATTATACTAGTTACCAAGCATGCTTAGATATAAACTTAAGAAAAACAAGTACTGGCAATGAGCCTCTGGGGGAGAGGACAATATACGTCCCTGAAGCCTAGCAGCTGGGAATGCCTGGCCCCCTCGGGCCAGAACACTTCCTGCTTCATTTTTCTGTTATCTGACCTTCCTCAGAGAGCACATGCAGTTAGTTAGATGACCCTCTTCTTTGGGTTTGCTCACTATGGGTCATGCACTGCATGACCAAACATATTTTGCCTTTCTTCTTACTTATCTGCAAAACTCATGGTCAACGTGTGACGTACTTTGGCTTCTTTGTTGGTTGTTACCTACTTTCTAATAAATATGAGCCTGAGAAGTGATTCGGGATGACAGTCTTTTCTACTGTCGTCCCCTGCTCCCTCTCTCTTGCAGCTGACTAGTTCGTGCCTCATTCTTCTCCCATGCACCCTCAGGAGGCGGCAGTAAATGGATTATTTTTCTTGTATTATCAGTATTTTAGTTCCATATAAATTGTTCACGTGTGTGTTGGGTATGCATATGTGTATATCGCTAATTCCTTTTTTATTTATTTAATAATGTTTCTTATGGAGGAAAAGACTTTTTTTAAATTTTTATGAAGTCAATATTATAATTTTTATCTTGCAGAGTTTATGCTTTTTGATGTGTCTTATGTCAAATTATGCTGATATCTTCTGTTGCTCTCTTCTAGAAAATTTACAGTTCTACATTTTCCATTTATGTCAATGACCTAAATGTATTTTTAGGTATTAAAATTTTACATTTTACAAGAATTTTACATTTAGGTTATTTTCCAGTGTATTTTGTGTATGGCAACATCACATTTCAGTTTTTAGTATCTCCTGAACAGATTTTCTATATCATTTCAAATACATAAACTTTTGAATTTGTTTTGATTCTTTGTCCAAATACTAGTTGACTATGAATTTGTGGGTCTATTTCAAAACTATATGATCTGTTTGTTTATATTTATGCAAGTTACACACTCTTAACTATCATAGGTTTATGGTTAGTTTGAAAAATCAGGTAGTAAAATCTTCCAACTCTTTCTATTTTTTAAGTATTGTTTTGCCCAATCTAAATCTATAAACTCAAAAATTTTCAGAAGAAGCTTATCAAACTATGCACACACACACACACACACACAGACACACACACACTTCCTGAAATTTTGAATTATCTCAGCATGAATATGGTGTACCTTACCATTTATTTGGCCTTCCTTAATTTCTATTAACACTAATTTATAATTTTAGGTGCACAAGACTACCGTTAGTAGTTAACTTTTCTCTGTATATTTAATGATTTCATTGCTATTAAAATAGTGTCTTCCAAATTAAAATCTATGTTTTGTTGTTTGAATGTAATAATTCAATTATTTTTCATATCATGCTCTTATAATATGTGATCCAAATAAATTCATTTGTTTGTATTGTTAGTTTTACATTTTCTATAGATTTATAATTACATAAATATATTTACAAACAAAGTTTTATTCTTTCTTTCAAATCAATGTGTTTGCATTTAAGTGTGTCTTTATTTTTACTCCCTTATTATACTTCTTGTAGCTCAAATTAAATACTGAGATTAACATCATTGTTTTACACTTAATTCTAAAAGAAGGGATTCTGTTTTCCATTGTTTTTTATTTTATTTTTATTTTTAAAGATTATTTATTTATTTATTTATTTATTTGACAGAGAGGGAGAGAGCACAAGTAGGCAGAGAGGCAGGCAGAGAGAGAGGGCGAAGCAGGCACCCTGCTGAGCAGAGAGCCAGGTGGGGCTGGATTCCAGGACCCTAAGATCATGACCTGAGCCAAAGGCAGAAGCTTTGACGCTCTGAGCCACCCAGGCACCCCTTCCATTATTTTTAAAAGCTTTTATTTATTTATTTGACATAGAGTAGCGAGCTCACAAGTAGGCAGAACAGTAAGCAGAGGGAAAGTGAGAAGCAGGGTCTCCAGTGAGAATGCAGCCCAATGCAGGGCTTGATCCCAGGACCTGGGATCATGACCTGAGTCCAAGGCAACTGCCTAATTGGGGCACCCAGGGGCCCCTCTGGTTTCCATTATTAATTCTGATGTTGGGTACAGGTTTGTTATTTTTTGTTTGTTTGTTTCTGTTTGAAATAAAGGCTTTTTATTAGTTTCATGAATCCCTTTTCTTTATTTTTCTTATTTTTTTATTTTTCCCTTTTTTATTTTTAAAGAAAAGATTTATTTATTTGAGAGAGTGAGCAAGAGAAAAAGGGAAGGAGCTGGGGGCAGGGAGACAAAGAGAAGCAGAATTCCCACTGAGCAGGGAGCCTGACATGAGGCTCAATCCCAGAACCCTAAGATGATGACCTGAGCTAAAGGCAGACACTTAACCAACTGAACCATCCAGGCTCCCCATGGATTCCTTTTCTGTTATAGTTTGCTGAGATTGCCTTTGTTTTCTTGTTATTATTAAAATAAAAAAGACTGATAATATTTTCAAATATTTTGATACTTCTTTGACATCTTTAAAAATTAATTTTATTTTATTTTTTCAGTGTTCCAAGATTCATTTTTCATGTACCACACCCAGTTTTTCATGTATACATGCCCTCCCCAATACCCACCACTTCTTTGAATTTTTTATATCATTTGTAATATTTCTTTTGTTTATTTGGTAATTTGCATTATATTTCTTTGTTTTCAAGTGTTAAACTAACTTCATATTACTTGCATATATTTCAGTTGGTCATACCTAAGACACACATTATTCTGTATGTGTTTATTTAAAGCAGTCTGAGAATTACCTGGAAGTCTGATAAAGGGTCCTTATCTGGCTTGCCTAGCTTCAATCACAGACTGGAATATTGGTGGGCAATATTTATAAATCTTGTAATAAAGAGTATTAGGCTACAAAACCATAGGAAATTACAACCAGTCAACATAGAATTGACTTCCAAAACTCAGGAGAAAATAATTTAAAAAATATATTTGAAATTTTGGACATTCAAAAGTAACCATGTTTACAGTACATTCTAGAGAGTTCTATGTATGCCTAGGGCATGACATGTTCAGAAAAATGTGAGAAGATACAAAGCTCTTTTTTTTTTCTTTACCACAGGCTGATCCCTAGGATTAATACAATACTGGTTAAAAGTAGAAGGACTGTCCAAGGTAAAGTCAATATGATAAGGCTGGGAGTGCTCGTTTAGGTGTCTTCATTTTATTCTCCTCTTTTTTTTTTTTTTTTATCTAGTACCTGGAATTCATATGAACCTCTCACAATACAGTTGCATTTACAAAATATCAAAAAAATTAAACAACTACGGAAAAACTATCAAAATATGTAAGATATGTACATGGAGTACTAGAAAATATTGCTAAAAATTAAAGACTAAATTCTGAGTAAATTAAAAAAATAAAAAAATAAAAAATTCTGAGTAAACTGAAAGATAACTTGTGTTTTGTGCAAGAACTTAATTTAGTCAACATGTCATTAATACATAATCTGGAAAGTCAATGCATTCTCTATAACGTGTCAATTTTTTTCCAGAAATTGCAAATTGTTCTCAATTGCATAGATTTTTTTAAATGTTTTATAGAGATACTTTCTTGCAAAAGAAGACAATATTGGAGGACTCATACTCTTGATTTCAAAACAACTTAAGACTAACATAGGTAGACATGTACCTTTGTATAGAATAGCATATCAGACATAAACACATCTATAAAAAACAGTTTTTGAAAAGAATGTCTATTTCACTCAATGGGAATATTTAAAATTCTTTAACAGATGATATTTGGATGAATGAATTTCTATATAAAGAAAAATAAATTTGGACTCTTACCTTACACCATAAATAGAAATTAACCCAAGTAAATCAAAGACATAAATATAAGACCTGAAATCATAAAACTCTTAGAAAAATAAATAGCCATGATAATTCATGACTTGATTTTTCACAGTGGATTTCATGATATAACAGGAAATGTACAAGAAACAA
>JAPYYJ010004552.1:0-10313 GCA_028533885.1 Nasua narica
ACCCTATGACCCAGCAATTGCACTACTGGGTATTTACCCCAAAGAAGCAGATGCGGTACAAAGAAGGGCCACATGTACCCCAATGTTCATAGCAGCAATGGCCACAATTGCCAAACTGTGGAAAGAACCAAAATGCCCTTCAACAGATGAATGGATAAGGAATATGTGGTACATCTATACACTGGAATATTATGCCTCCATCAGAAAGGATGAATATCCAACTTTTGTATCAACATGGACAGGACTAGAAGAGATTATGCTGAATGAAATAAGTGGAGAGACGGAGCAGAGAGAGTCAATTATCTTATGGTCTCACTTACGTCTGGAGCATAAGGAAAATCATGTAGGACATTGAGAGAAGGAAGGGAAGGGTGAATGGGGGGAAATCAGAGGGGGCGATGAACCATGAGAGACTGTGAACTCTGAGCAACAAACTGAGAGTTTTGGAGGGGAGCCTGGTGGTGGGTATTGAAAAGGGCACGTATTACATGGAACACTGGGTGTGGTGCATGAACAATCAATCTTGTAACAGTAAAAAAATAAAATAAACATGTTTGGAGGATAAAAACCAATTCTCTAGGGAAAAAATAGGAAGGATTAATCCCAACTTTTGTATCAATATGGACAGGACTTGAAGAGATTATGCTGAGTGAAATAAGTCAAGCAGAGAGTCAATTATCATATGATTTCACTTATGTGTGCAGCATAAGGAGAAACATGGAGGACATTAGAAGAAAAGGAAATGTGAATTGGGGGAAATTGGAGGGGGAGACGAAGCATGAGAGACTGTTGATTCTGAGATACAAACATAGTTTTGGAAGGGAGTGGCGTGGGGGGTTGGTTGGGACTGCTGCTGGGTATTGGAAGGCACATATTGCATGGAGCACTGGATGTGGTACATAATCAATGAATCTTGGAACACTGAAAAAATAAAATTAAATTAAAAAAACATGTATTGGTGAATACAGGAAGGTACATCTTCAAAAATGTAACTGTGACAGTCAAAGCTTCTGGTTATTGGTCACTTTATTGTTTACTTATTCATTCTAGGCATGATTAACTAATATTCAATAAAGCAGGAAAGAATATCCACTAGAAAAAGACAGTGTCTTCAACAAATGTTGCTGGAAAAATTGGGCAGCCACATGCAGAAGAATGAAAGTGTACCACTTTCTTACACCATACATAGAAATAAATTCAAAATTGATGAAAGACCTCAATGTGATATGGGAATCCATCAAAATCCTAAAGGATAACACAGCCAGCAACCTCTTTGACCTCGGCTGTAGCAGCTTCTTACTAAACATGTCACTGGAGGCAAGGTAAAAAAAAGCAAAAATTAACTCTAGGGACATCATCAATATAAAAAGCTTCTGCATATGTGTTGTGATAAACACTGGGTGTTTTACTCAACTAATTAATCATTGAACATCTATATGAAAAACTAATGATGTACTATATGTTGACTAACTGACCATAATAAAAAAAAGCTTCTGCACAGTGTGGTTACAACAAAACTTAAAAAGCACCCTATGGAAAAAAAAGCAGCCTATGGAGTGGGAGACAATATTTGCAAAGAATGTATCTGATAAAGGGTTAGTATACAAAATCTATAAAGAACTTATCAAGCTTGATACTCAAAAACAAATAATCCAGTTACAAAATGGGCCAAAGATATGACCAGACATTTATCCAAAGAAGATATCCAGATGGTTAACAGGAACATAAAATGGTGTTCAACATCACTCATCATCAAGGAAATACAAGTCAAAACAACAATGAAATTCCACCTCACACTTGTCAGAATGGCTAAAATTAAATACAGGAAACAAAAGTGTTGGCAAGGATGTGGAGAAAGGTTAACCTTCTTGCACTGTTGGTGGGAATGGAACCTGGTGCAGCTAATTTGGACAACAGTATAGAAGTTCCTCAAAAACTTAAAAATAGAACTACCCTACAACCCAGCAATTACACTAATAGGTATTTACACAAAGGATACAAAAAACTGATTTGAAGGGATACATGCACACTGATGTTTATAGCATCATTATCAACAATAACCAAACTGTGGATTGAGCCCAAAAGTCTCTTGACTGATTTGAATGGATACAGAAGAAGTAGTATATACATATAATGGAATATTACTCAGCCATTAAAGGATGAAATCTTGCCATTTACAATGACATGGATGGAGCTGGAGTGTATTATGCTAAGTAAAATAAGTCAGTCAGAGAAAAATAAATACCATATGACCTCATTCATATGTAGAATTTCATAAAGAAAACACATTAACACAGGGGTGGGGGGAAAAGAGAAAGAGAGAAACAAACCACAAGAAACTCAAGTGATATAGATCAAACTGAGGGTTGATGGAGGGAAGTGGGTAGGGGGTGGGCCAGATGGGTGATGGGTATTAAAGAGGGCACTTGTGATGAGCACTGGGTGTTGTATGTAAGTGACGAATCACTGAATGGTACTCCAGAAATCAATATTGCATTGTATGATAACTAAAGTATAAGTAAAGGGAAAAAAGAGTCTCTCATGGTTTCTTTCTTTCTCTCTGCCTCCCCTTCTCATATGTTCCAGGAATTTTTGGGTGGAGTCTTTTGGGTTTTATACATAGAGTATCATGTCATTTGTGAAGAGTGAAAGTTTGACTTCTTCCTTGATGATTTGGATGCATTTTATTTCTTTTTGTTGTCTGATTGCTGAGGCTAGGATTTCTAGTAGTAGGTTGAACAGCAGTGGTGGAAGTGGACATC
This sequence comes from Nasua narica, assembly GCA_028533885.1. Lineage (NCBI taxonomy): Eukaryota > Metazoa > Chordata > Mammalia > Carnivora > Procyonidae > Nasua > Nasua narica. The sequence goes on from JAPYYJ010004552.1 coordinate 2,763, forward strand.
CCTGGCATGTTTCTGACCTTAGGGGAAAAGCTCTCAGTTTTTCCCCATTGAAGATGATATTCACTATGGGCTCTTCATATATGGCTTTTATGATGTTGACGTATATTCCCTTTATCCTTATACTGCATAGAGTTTTATTTATTTTGTTTGTTTTAATTCAATTAGCCAACATATAGAACATCATTAGTTTCAGATGTAGAGTTTAATAATTCATCAGTGGTGTATAACAACCAGTGCTCATCGCATCACATGCCCTCCTTAATGCCCATCACCTAGTTACTCTATCCCCCCACCCACTTCCCCTCTAGTAACCCTTCGTTTATTTCCTATACATAATGTCTCTTTTGGCTTGTCTCCCTCTCTATTACCTTCCATTCAGTTTTCCCTCCCTTCCCCTATGATCCTCTGTGCTATTCCTTATATTCTACATATGAGTGAAACCATATGATAATTGTTTTTCTATGATTGACTTATTTCTCTTAGCATAATAGTCTCCAGTTCCATCCAGGTCAATGTAAATGGTAAATATTCATCCTTTCTGATGGCTGAGTAATAGTCCATTGTATATATATGCCACATCTTTATTCATTCATCTGTTGATGGACATTTCTGTTCTTTCCACAGTTTGGCTATTGTGGGACATTGCTGCTATAAATATTGGGGTGCCTGTGCCCCTTTGGATCACTACATTTTATCTACATTTAGGGTAAATACCTAGTAGTGTGATTGCTGGATCACAGGGTAATTCTATTTTTAATGTCTTGAGGAACCAGAGTGGCTGTACCAGCTTGCATTTTCACCAACAGTGGAAGAGGCTTTCCCTTTCTCTGCATCCTCACCAACATGTGTTGTTTCCTGACTTGTTCATTTTAGTCATTGACAGGTTTGGGGTGTAAAAAGATTTTACTTATGTATTTGACAGAGAGAGAGAGAGCGAGAGAGAGCGCGAGCACAAGTTGGGGAAGGCAGAGGGAGAGAGAGAAGCGGCTCCACACTGAGCAGAGGGCCTGATGTGGGGCTCATTCCCGGGACTCTGGGATCATGACCTAGCTGAAGGCAGACACTTAACCAACTGAGCCATCCAGGTGCCCCGTGAAGCAAAATTTCATGTGTTTGTTGGCCAGTTGTATGTCTTCTTTGGAGAAATGTCTGTTCATGTCTTCTGCCCATTTCATGACTGGATTCTTTGCTTTTTGGTTGTTGAATTTGAAAAGTTCTTTATAGATCTTGGATTCTAGCTCTTTATCTGATAGGACATTTGAAAATATCTTCTCCCAGTCTATAGGTTGTCTTTTAGTTTTTGTAGACTGTTTCCTTTGCTGTGCAGAAGCTGTTTATCTTGAGGAAGTCCCAGTAGTGCTTTTGTTTCCCTTGCCTTTAGAGGTGTGTCTAGCAATAAGTTGCTGGGGCTGAGGTCAAAGAGGCTGCTGCTTGTGTTCGCCAGGAATTTGATGGATTCCTGTATCACATTGTATGTAGTCTTTCATCCATTTTGAGTTTATCTTTTTGAATGGTGTAAGAAAATGGTCCAGTTTCAGGGTGCCTGGGTGGCTCAGTCATTAAGCAGCTGCCTTCAGCTCCAGTCGTGATCCCAGGGTCCTGGGATCGAGCCCCACATTGGGCTCCCTGCTCAGTGGGAAGTCTGTGTCTCCTTCTCCCACTTCCTCTGCTTGTGTTCCCCCTCTCTCTGTGTCTCTTTATGTCAAATAAATAAATAAATAAATAAATAAATAAATAAATAAATAAAATCTTAAAAAAAAAGAAAAAGAAAAGGGTCCTGTTCATTTTTCTGCATGTGGCTGTCCAATTTTCCCAACACAATTTATGGAAAAGACTGTCTTTTTTCCATTGGATGTTCCTTCCTGCTTTGTCAAAGATTAGTTGACCATCAAGTTGAAGGTCCATTTCTCTGTTCTGTTCCATTGATTTATGTGTCTGCTTTTGTGCCAGTACGATAATGTCTTGATGATTACACCTTTGTAATATAGCTTGAAGTCTGGCACTGTGATGCCACCAGATTTGGTTTTCTTTTTCAACATTTCCTTGGGAATTCAGGGACTTTTCTGGTTCCATACAAATTTTAGGGTTTTTGTTCTAGCTTTGTGAAAAATGCCAATGGTATTTTGATAGGGATTACAGTGAATGTGTGATTGATTTGGGTACATAGACATTTTAACAATGTTCGTTCTTCCATTCTTTGAGTATGGAATGTTTTCCTATTTCTTTGTGTCTTCCTCAGTTTCTTTCATAAGTGTCTATAGTTTTCAGAGTACAGATCCTTTATCTCCTTGGTTAGGTTTCTTCCTAAGTATCTTATGGTTTTTGGTGCAATTGTAAGTGGGATCAATTCTTTAATTTCTTTTTCTTCAGTCACATTGTTAGTGTATAGAAGTTCAACTTATTTCTGTACATTGATTTTATATCCTGCCTGGTTGCTGAATTCCTTTATGAGACCTGGAAATTTTGAGATGGAGTCTTGGGTTTTCCACGTAGAGTATCATGTCATCTGTGAAGAGAGAGTTTGACTTCCTCTTTGTGGATTCAGCAGCTTTTTATTTCCTTTTGTTGTCTGATTGCTGAGGCTAGGACTTCTAGTACTTTGTTGAGCAACGATGGTGTGAGTGAACATCCCTATTGTGTCCCCAAATTTACAAAAAAAATTCTCTTAGAGTAAGAGGTTTTTCCCCTTGAGAATGATATTCGCTGTGTGCTTTTCATATATGGCTTTTATGATTTTGAGGTATATTCCATCCATCCTTACACTGTGGAGAGTTTTAATCAAGAAAGGATGCTGTATTATGTCAAATACTTTTTATGTATCTATTGAGAAGATCATAACATTCTTGTCCTTTCTCTTTTCAATGTGTTGTTAATTGATTTGTGGATGTTGAACCACCCTTGCATTCCAGGAATAAATCCGACTTGGTCATGGTGAATAATCCTTTTAATGTACTGTTGGATCCTATTGTATCTTGGTGAGTATTTTGGCATCCATGTTCATCAGGGATATTGGTCTGTAATTCTCCTTTTTTTGGTGAGGTCTTTGGTTTTAGGATCAAGGTAATGCTGGCCTCATAAAATGAGTTTGGAAATTTTCATTCCATTTCTATCTTTAGCTTCAGAAGAATAGATATTAATTCTTCCTTAATTGTTTGGCTGAATTCTGCTGGGAAGCCATCTGGTCCTTGGCTCCTGTTTATTGGGAGATTTTCGGTTATTGCTTCAATTTATTTGCTGCTATGGGTCCGTTCATATTTTTTATTTCTTTCTGCTTCAGTTTTGGTCGTTTATATGTCTGTAGGAATGCATCCATTTATTCCAGATTGCCAAATTTGTTAGCATATCATTGCTTAGAATCTGTTCTTATAATTGTATTTCTTCAGTATTGGTTGTGATCTCTCTTTCATTCACGATTTGATTTGGTGCCTCTCTCTCTCAATTTCTCTCTCTCTTTCTCTCTATCTATCTCTTGATATGTTTGGATAGGGGTTTATCAATCTTACTAATTATTTCTAAGAATGAGCCTCTAGTTTTATTGATCTGTTCAACTGTTTGTTTCATTTATACTGCTTGATTTCTATTCTAATTTTTATTATTTCTCTTCTCCTGCTGCATTTAGGTTTTATTTGCTGGTCTTTATCCAGCTCTGTTAGTTGTGAGGTTAGGTTGTGTATTTGAGACTTTCAACGTCTCTTGAGAAAGGCTTGTATTGTCATATAATTTCCCTCTTAAGACCATATCTGTTACAACCCAAAGGTTTTGAACAGTTGTATTTTCATTTTCATTTGCTTACATGAATTTTAAAAATTCTTCTTTCATTTCCTGATTGACCCACTAATTCTTTAGCAGGATGCTCTTTAATCTCCACGTATTTGTGTTCCTTCCAATTATTCTCTTGTGATTGAGTTCAAGTTTTAAAACATTGTGGTCTGAAAATATACAGGGAATGATTCCAATCTTTGGTATGGGTTGAGGCCTGATTTGTGACACAGTATGTGATCTATTTTGGGGAATGTTCCATGTGCACTCAAGAAGAATGGGTATTCTGTTGCTTTAGGATGAAATGCTCTGAATATATCTGTGAAGTCCATCATGTCTAGTGTTTCATTCAAAGCCTTCATTCTCTGCTGATCTTCTGCTTAGATGACTGTCCATTGCAGTGTGGAGGGTGTTAAAGTTCACTACTATTACTGTATTATTATCAACGTGCTTCTTTAGTTTTGTTATTATTAGGTTTATAAAATGGGTTGCTCTCAAGTTTGAGGCATAAATATTTATAATTATTAGATCTTTTAGTTGGATAGACACCTTAATTATGATATAGAGTCCTGTCTAACTCTTTCTTTTAAAAAAGGACTTTATTGGAGGGGGCAAGATGGCAGAGAAGTAAGAGATCCTGTTGCAACCTGTCCCCAAAAGTGAGCTGGATATCTACCAGAACACACTGAACACCCATGAAATCACCATGAGGAGCAAGATTTCTCACTTCTGGATCTCTACGAGAGCAGAAGACAGCAGTGGAGAGGTAAAGCAAAGTGGGAACACTTGAACCGATATCAGAGGATAAACGAAAGGGGGAGGGAGCCACCAGAAGTGATCCAAGAACAGTAATACCCCAAAGGAAAGTGCCTGGTGGTTGGGGACGAGCATTAACTTAGAGTCCAGTTAAAAACACTTAAAAAGAGCAAAAGGTTCTGAGGAGTAACTAGTGGTCATGGGCACTGGCCTGGGCCCATGCTCCCCAGGAAGGAGCACCCCAAAGTGAGACTAGTGGGGGGATCCAGTCCATAGTTCCTGAACCTGCAGCTTTCCACTCTCTGCAACATTATGTGGGCCAGACACACTCCTTCAAGCACCTTAGAGAGTCTGCTGTGGTCCAGGAGCCTACAGCTTTTCTCTATGTGCCCCACTCTCTGGACTGGGTGCAACCACGACCACGACATTCTCAGCCTGCTGCAGCATCTGGGAGATCCCAGCTGCCCCGGAAAGAACACAAGCAGGCAGCCTAATCTCACCTAGTCTGCACTTGTGGAGCCGCAGAAAGGTGGCGGGGGTCCTGCCACATCTGACAGGCAGCACTGTGAGCAGAATTTTGTGGAGGGGAGTGTGTGTTCTGGACCACCCAGAGAGAAGCAGAGACTCAGGCTTCCTGCAACTCGGAGGTCTGAGTGCTTCTGGGCAGATTCATTGCTTGGACTCCCTGAAGAGGGGAAAAGGCTACAAAAGGCCAAAAACTTTCAGAGAGCAAAAGACTGAAAAACCGGTTTCCACAGAGCTCAGCCCCTTGACTGGGGGGCAGGGTGACTTAACCCAAGCAAGACTGATTGGAAAACAACGCAGCAGACTCCTCCCCCAGAAGACAAGTCAAAAAACAAAAGGACTATAATCACACGGTCCCCATAAAATTTTAAACCCCCAACATCAGGGGAAATCAATATATTAAGCTCCTAATAATACCCTCAAACTTGTATATTTCATAGATGCAAATTTTTTTTCTTTCTCATTCTCTTTTTTTTTCAATTCACTTGCTTTCACATTTCTTGTTTTTTTTTTTAATTTTTTTTTAAAACTACTTAACATTACAACTAGAGGTTTAATACAGCTATAAACCCAGGAAGACCTGAAATAACCTTCCTCGCCTGCGAGGAGTTATAACCACTCTCCCATCTTATCCATCTGTCAGTGTTTCTATGTATTTGCTTTTGTTCTGGTATTCTATAAATCTTATTCTTGGGGTTCATTTTGACTAGGTTCTTTTATTTCTTGTCATTTACTTTTGTCGGTCTATAATGTTTGTTCGTCTTTGTTTACATACCCTTAAATCTTATTTTTGGGGCCCATTCTGGCTGGGATTTCCTCTTTTTCTCCTACCTTTTTTTTTTTTTTATCCTTATTCTTTCTTTATGGTGGTAAATCCCAATTGCTCCAAAACCCTCCAGGGTGCAACCTGCCTGGATCGTGGGTGATACATCCAGCTATACATCCTCTCATCCACTTCTCATCAAAATGACTAGGAGGAGGAACACCCAACAGAGGAAACACCAAGAGACTGCACCCTCTCCCTCAGAACTATTGGACATAGACATCAACAGTATGTCAGAAAGGGAATTCAGGGTGACAATTATCCAGGCAATGGCTAGGATGGAGAAAAACATTAATGACAGCATATAAACTCTAAGGGCAGAAATGAGATCCAGTATAGATGAGGTAAGAAGTGTTATTAATGAGATCCAATCCAATCTAAATAGTCTAACAGCTACAGTTATGGAGACAGAGGATAGAATTAGTGATCTAGAGGATAAAACGGTTGAGAAGAAAGATCAGGAGGAGAGCTGGAGCAAACTGCTCAGGAATCAAGAGAACAGACTTAGGGAAATAAATGACGCCATGAAACGTTGCAACATCAGAATCATTGTAATCCCAGAGGGGTAGAGAAAGACAGAAGACTAGAATATATAGCTGACCAGATTCTGAATGAAAATTTCCCCAGTCTGGGGAATGGAAAAAGTGTTTGTGTCCTAGAAGTAGAAAGAACACCTGCCAGGATCAAGGAGTCTAGAAAAACACCCAGACACATAATCTTAAAATGTGCAAATTATAATTTTATTTATTTTTTAATTATATATATATATATTTAATAACATATAATGTATTATTTACCCCAGGGTACATGTCTGTGAATCTTCAGGCTTACACATTTCACAGCATTTGCCATAGCACATAACCTCCCCAATGTCCACAACCCTACCCCTCACCTCCCAGCCACCCTCAGCTTGTTTCATGAGTTTAGGAGTCTCTTATAGTTTGTCTCCTTACCCATTCCATCTTGTTTCATTTCTCTTCCCCAACCACCACGACCCACTACCCTGCCTCTCAAATTCTTCATATCAGAGTGATCATGTGATAATTGTCTTTCTCTGACTGACTTATTTTGCTTAGCATAATACCCACTAGTTCCATCCACATCATTGTAAATGGGAAGATTTCATTTCTCTTGATGGCTGCATAGTATTCCATTGTGTATATATATATATATATTTATATATATATAACATCTTCTTTATCCATTCATCTGTTGATGGACATCTAGGTTCTTTCCGTAGTTTGGCTATTGTGGACATTGCTGCTATAAACATTCGGGTGCTTGTGACCCTTCGGATCAGTACATTTGTATCTTGAGGGTAAATATCCAGTAGTGCAATTGCTGGGTCGTAGGGTAGCTCTATTTTCAACATTTTGAGGAACCTCCATACAGTTTTCCAGAGTGGTTGTACCAGCTTGCATTCCCACCATCAATGTAGGAGGACTCCTCTTTCTCTGCATCCTCCCCAACATCTGTCATTTCCCGACTGGTTAATTTTAGCCATTCTGACTGGTGTGAAGTGGTATCTCACTGTGGTTTTGATTTGTATTTCTCTGATGCCGAGTGATGTTGAGCACTTTTTCATGTGTCTGTTGGCCATTTGGGATGTCCTCTTTAGTGAAATGTCTGTTCATATCTTCTGCCTATTTCTTTTTTTTTTCTCCCCAAATTTGTTTATTTTAATCTTT
>JAPYYJ010004553.1:0-10311 GCA_028533885.1 Nasua narica
CATTATCCCGGACTTTTCAAGAAGAAAGAAAAACACCTGTAACCCCCTGGAAAGTCAGAGCATGGGACTTTATAAGGGAAAGAAATTCAGACTACTAGGAGACTTTCCAACCGCCACACTTGATGCCGAAAGGAAAAGGAGTGACGACTTTAAGATACACAAGGAACGGAAGTCAGAGGCCAAGAGTCTGTATCTGATAAAACTGACCTTCAAGCGGAGGAGCCTGTTGGCATGAGAGCAAGGAGAGCCGGAGGGAAGAGGCAGGTGGCCCCCCAGGGCCAGGTGCGGGGTTCCTAAGCAAGGGAACTTCCTTCCCAGGCTGGTCTCGGGGCAGCTGCAAGATGAGCCGATCTCCACCTCCAGCTGCCAGAACCTGCAAAGCTTCTGCGGCGGCTTCACGGGGTTCGACCACGTATGTCGTCCGGATTGCAACAGACTGCTGTCTCAAGGCTGCGTCCTGCGGGCAGCCTCTAGGGCGGGGAAGGCCAGGGGGGCGGGATGCGGAGGCACACTCCAAGGACAGGGGAGGGGGTGAGGAGCTTCCGGTTGCCCCAGCCAGCTCCCAGGTCAACCGGTGGTCACGTCCTCTCGGTGACCTCTTCCAGCAAAGACACAGCCCAATCTTAGCAACATGCACTAAATTCACCGCCCCACGCCCAGTTCTGTCTACGGGAAAGGTTTAGACAACAGTAACCAACCTGGGTAGCAATAAGCAATGCCGGCAACCAGAGCCTATGGTCCCAAAATACAATTTCTCGTTCAGAGAAAGCAGTGATTCTCCGAGAAATGGCTCCGGCCACGTCTGGAGCAGGAAATATACAAGATGAACCTGGGACATTCTGTACCGAGGAAACAATTTAAAAGACCAGTAGAGTGGGCACCTGGGTGACTCATTTCATTAAGTGTCTGCCTTTGGCTCAGGTCATGATCTCTGGGTCCTGGGATGGAGCCCCACATCTTCTCCCTCTCCCTCTGCTGCTCCCCCTGCTTGTGCTCTCTCTCTCTCAAATGAATTAATAAAATCTTTAAAAATAAAATAATAAATGAAAATAAAAAAACACTAGAGCAAAAACAACAACAAACCACTAGAACTTGTCTAAAGGACTCAGGAACAAACTTGAAGAAGCTTCCACTGGCCCAAGACAATAAATGCAATGGATTAAAACCCATCAAATATATTTAAATCCATAGGTTTGTAATCATATATTACATAATATATGTAATAATTATATATATGTGTGTATACATATTTTTAAGATTGGAAGCCATCAGAGGATGATAGGAAAATAACTAGTCTTGATAACTGGTCAATAGAGGGAAATACCCCAGCATTTATCCTGTTATTCCTATATGACTGATAACCAAATAATAAATGAGGGTATCTCTCTATAAAAGTTTTCCAGCTAATAGATGGAAAAGAAATGATGGAATTAGAATATCACCATTTTGCAACTTTTAATGAACTTAAGCATAAAAAGAAGGACAAACAGATATTATGCACCTCCCGTAGTCATGCCTAAGACTTCAGCCTAAGGCTAAAGAAACTGACCCTGAGTTCTGATCCGATCTCTGATCTAGCTTACTGGGAATATGGTAAGTTTACAGAGGAATATGCTTAACTCTGCTATGAGCACGTCGTCAGCAAAGCCCAGACTGCAAAACTCTGCAAGTTAAATGGCTAGAATTCTTCAACAGATAAATTGTAAAGGAAAAAAAGAGGATGGAGGAGGAACTTATAGACTGAAAGAAACTTGCAAGATATATCACATTTTGGGGGGCACTGGGTGGCTCAGTTCGTTAAGCGACTGCCTGCGGCTCTGGTCATGACTCCAGAGTCCTGGGATGGAGCCCCACATTGGGCTCCTGGCTCAGTGGGGAGCCTGCTTCTCCTCCCTCTGCCTCTGGCACTCCCCCTGCTCGTTCTCTCCCTCTCTCAAATAAAAATAAAATACTTAAAAAAAGCGGGGGGGCGCCTGGGTGGCTCAGTGGGTAAAAGCCTCTGCCTTTGGCTCAGGTCATGATCTCAAGGTCCTGGGATCGAGCCCCACTCGGGCTCTCTGCTCAGCAGGAAGCCTGCTTCCCCCTCTCTCTCTGCCTGCCTCTCTGCGTACTTGTGATCTCTCTCTCTCTCTGTCAAGTAAATAAATAAAATCTTAAAAAAAATAAAAAAGAAAAAATGAAATCACATTTTTTTAACCAGGTAAGACTAACCGATATTGTCCATTGTCCAGGAGCACACATTTGCATAAGAAAATGAAAAAAAGCAAAGAAGGAGCTGCTATACAAATCAGGAGAGTGGTTATTTATGGGGAGAGAGGATGATGGATTGGGGCAGTGCATGTGGAGGGGTCCCGGGAGTGGGGGCAGAATTCTATTTCTTGACCTGGGTGGTATTGACCTTATAATAATTCGTTAAGCCATGCATTCATTACATGTGGCTTTTTGTATCCGTGTTTTCTTTTCCAATAAAAAGCTACGATATGCTTTAGTAAAGAGAGTCGGGGATTTTCACGCAGGTTCAATAAGAGTATTAACCGATAAAGGTTTTTGTAAGGCAATCTAACCATATCTATCTCTACTTCAAATTAATACTGGTCCCATGTGCTTCACAAGGTCCGAAGAAAACAAGATAAACAAAAATAATTTATCCGCTCCGGACGGATAAATGTGAAGGTCTATAGAAACGCCCAGATAAAGATGAATGCAGGCTAACGGGGCCCCTACTGAACGTCCAGGACAACACTACAGGAAGCACTCTAGACACATTGTCTCACTGAACCCTTCACACTTCTCTGTGAGATCATTACCATCATTTCCAATGTGGCAACAAAGCCTCAGAGGGGTTCAATGACTTACCCAGCGTCAAATAGCCAACTTGGCCATGACTATAGTCATAGCCAAGTGGAAGAACTTTTCAACTCAGAAATTAGGTCTCCGGACATAAGGGAACAGGGAAACACTGGCATCTACCCTGTCAATGTAGCGAACAATGAAGGATGAAACCCAATGATCTGCTGAACAAAACGGAATGCTCTTGGTGACATATCAAAGCCAGAAGCCTGGAGGGCTTGCGTGAGAAATTATCCTTTGTAGAAAGTGCAACGGTGTAAAATTCATTAGTATCTTTCCTGCAATATCATAAATATTTTTTACAACATCTAAGTATTAATGATGCTGCAATTTTTAAATGCATGATCGTGTAGATAAGTCCTTGAACTCAAAGGAATTCCACTCGACAGACAACCAAGTGAACGCCCAGCTGAAGATCCAGTGCACCCTCTCTAGGGGTGAACCTACCAGCTTCATAGCCACCGAGCACACTTCCTGATCCCTCCTGAGACAGACCTGCATCCCGTCCTAGCGGCCTCAGAGCCACAGGCAGAAGTTGGGCCCTTGGGTTTCTGGAGACCAGCACCAGGCAGAATTCTAGCAGGACGAGGAGAAGCCAAAAAGAGAGAGAATTCGCAGACATGAAAATGGGTCAGGCAGGTCCCCAAGGGAAATACCATTCATTCCAAAGGCCATTGCAAGAGCAGAAAGAGCACGGAACTCAGAGTCAGGACATCTGGGGTCCTGACTGCCATTTACTGGATTTGTGACCTCAGATCAAGTCATTTAACATTTCTGAAACTGAGCCTTCCCAGGGTATAAAAGGGTTAATAGCACCTGCCCTGCCTACCTCCCAAGGCTGCTGTAGAATCACAGGAAAAAATAATTATAACTGGCATTTATTGAATGCTTGCCGTGTGCCCTGCAACAGGGCGTGGCTTTGTATGCTGTCGCGCCTCTTAATTCTCCCCCCTTTGGAGTGGCTCTGTTGGCGTCCCTCTTTTCCAGGGGAAAAATCTGAGGCTTGGAGAGCAGCAAGGACCTGGGCTATTTAAAAGCAAGTTGATGGACTTCGGGCTCTGTACTCTTGACTGTGACGCCATACTGCCTCCTGGCACCCATCCCGAAGAAGGCCCTGTGTCTTTAAAACTGGGCAACAGAAGACCCTTGGGCTTCTCTGCCAGCAAAGCAGAGGGAGGCTTAGTCAGGGACACCTCTGAGCCCAGACTAAGGGACACAGGGAGCTCTAGGAATAAAGGTCCTCCACACCCGCACGGCAGGGCAGCCTTGCAAAGAGTGGCCCCTGTGTCTTCTCCGCATCCCACCCCCTCCCCCGGGGCAGCCAGTATGCTCTGGAGAGAGGAGAGAGTTTCCAGGGCTGCACGAAACAGCCTACTTTTTGTAGAGGAGACAAGAGGAGCGTCTCAGAGCATAGACTCAAGGTCTTTGTCACCCTTCAGGTGATGAGAGAGCAAGCCCTACCGAGGGTCCCCACAGTGACTGTGGAGCATGAAATACCCCAGTTAGAGAGCTCATGATAGACAGGGGGAGTAGTAAGACCTGGTCCTAAGTCTGTGCTGACATTAACAAGTTGTGTGACCTTAGACATCCACTGTTGGGACCCAATGAGCTCCCAGTTCCCTACTGAACATATGACTCCGATGGTCCCATGTTCTCTGCCCCACCTGGGCCATGCGGCCCTGGGACAGAGGAAGGGACTCAGCTCTTACGATGTATCTGTAATACGCAATGTACTGTCAGTATTTCAAAAATAATAATAGCAGTAGTAGAACTTTCCAAGGGCTTCCTCTGTGCTGGACTCGATGCTGAAGTGCCTTATGAATGTTGTGAAGACAAGTTATCCAAAACTTGGAAATGAAACAAAATTATTTCTCCATGCCCTTTCCAAGTCGTGTTAGGGCACTAAGAAGAGTCACTGCAGCGTCCTTTCTCAGCCAAAGGAGGGGGGTGGGGTAGGGCAGAGTGATCAAAGAGGAGGGAGAGGTCGAAGGGAGACCCAGGAGCTGCAGGGAGGACCCAGGGCGCCACAGAAAGAGAAGCAGTCAGGGAATGCACAGGGAGTCTTCACAAGAGGTTGGGGGATCCCAGAAAGCATGAAGGATCCCAGAGAGCATGGATCCCTTGGTGGGATCCAAGGGCGTGGATCCAAGAGCATGGATCCCTACTCACTTCAGTGCAGTGAGGTGGCTGGAGGGCTGGGAGTGATATATTCCTCCTGTCCTGGCCAACTCCTACTCACTCTTCCAAACACAACTTCAACATGGCCTCCTGATTTCCCGGCACCATGTTCCCAAAGCACTCTGTCCATCCCCTGTGATCCCACTCTTGGAACTCGTAATTATCGGTCTAAGGTGCGACTCTCCCTCCAGGAGGGTGGAAGCTGTATCCGCCCAGACTGCTGGGAATCCCGCCTGAACAACGGAGTCACACACACACACACACACACACACACACACACACAGTCGCTTAGCTGAGATGCCCTGGGGGTTGAGATGGGGGTGGGGAGGGAAGGGGATGGATGATTCCAAAATCCATAGGAGAAAGCAATAGGAGGAAGAAATTACGTTTGAAGAAGCAAGGATGTGAGAGGAGAACAGTGGCGTATAAAATAACAGTATACCATCTTGCTGGAACTTCTGGAAATGTTATTTCATTTTACTATGCCAGGCTTTCTGATGGGGAGTCAGGACCTACAATGAGGGAATTTTATCACCGCTTAGCTGTCAATGAGAAAAAGCAGGCGTTGCCGGCTGCTGGCTGATTCAGAGTTTCATGGTTTATTCTCAACTCATCATCTATTTTAAAAACTATGACTTGACTTGAGTTTCGCCTCCGGCTACCTAATAGTTCGTCTCTCCTTATGCCTCAGGATTCCCTCGTAAGCTCTACTTTACAATTTAACCTCTAAAATAGTCCCAATTCCACATATTCTGACCTGCTATCTACGATAAACCATCAAAATACCTTAGAAGTTTCATCATTTCTAATTTCATGTTACATACCTCCAGATCGGCTTCTCATATCCGAAAGCAGCACAAAAATCCTTAGTCGATTCATGCATCCTGATTGGAGATTCAAGAACTGTGCTTTTGGTCATTATTTCCCCCACGTTTACCCTTCGTTGTGTCCATAACCAAGTCCGATTTTTTTAAGCTCATATAATTACATATCTAATACATGGAGCAAGCATTGAACCAAATGTTGGAGGGACAAAGATGAATAAAGTAGTAACAGGAGAGAAATGTCTTCACAAGTAGTCAGGAAGGAGGGAGGGGAGACTGCTTTCTCCGAGGAACGAGTATTAACTTCTCTTAGAGACAGTGTGAAGGAGATAGCTTTCGTTGTCCCTTTTTCAATGGGCGAAATCAAAAATTACAGCACAAGCAAACTAAAATGATAGCTATCGTTTTTCACTCATTAGGTTATAATAATATCTAGTGATAACATTTTTATCACCACTTCACTGTCTTCACTGTCAGAGAAACAGAGGGGAAGGAATTCTCTCACTGACTGTCGGTCTCAATCCCAGGACCCGGAGATCACGACCCAAGCCGAAGGCAGAGGCCCCAACCCACTGAGCCACCCAGGCGCCCCCCCACTTTTTTCCTTACAGATTTTATATCTATCGAAATTTTTAATCAAAATTTTAAATGTGTTTATCCAGCAATGCTACTTCACGTATCTCTCGTGAAAAAATACTCACGTGGACAAAGAGACCAGTATAAGAAAGTTACTCGCAGCATTGTTTGCAATACTGAGAGAGGAAACCACCCAAGTGCTCCTAAGAGATACTATGGAAAAGTTACAGGGACTGAGCTAAATCCATGAACTACCACATCTGCCAGAGAAGTGAAATCAAATGAAAATAGCCGTTGGAGAGTATTCATTATTTAACATTTAACATTATTTAACATTATTCGTGTTAAAATAAATAAATAAATAAAACAAAAAAATAAAAAGCATGCATGTGTGAACCTGTGGCAGGCACTGTTGGTTTTCTCCCAAAAGTCATTCCCTACTCCCCCAGATGCCTAGTGCTTCTTTTTTTTTTTTTTTTTTCCGAGCAACAGGCAGAGAGCTACGTGCTCAGGGGCAGCGGGCCCCACTGCCAGCCCCTGAGATGAAGCATGATCAGTTTTATGGAAAATTCATCCTTTTTGATAGTAACTGGTCTAGAGCCTGTGACCCTATTCTGCCAAGGAAACATGAGGGAAAGTCGGCAGGGAGACTTCTGGGAGAGACTTTCTCCTTTGATCAAAAGGAAGAGAGGTGCCTGAGTGCCTCAGTCAGTTAAGCATCTGACTTCCGCTCAGGTCAGGTCTCGGGGTCCCAGGGTCGAGCCCCGTGTTGGTCTCCCTGCTCAGCAGGGAGCATGCTTTCCCCTCTCCCTCTACTGTTCCCCCTGCTTGTGCTCTGTCGAATAAATAAACAAAATCTTAAAAAAACCAAACCATATAAACAAAGAAACAAATGCAACAAAGGGTGTGGGCACTAGGATAGAAGTCCCTCCCCATCGTGCTAGACGCACAGCATTTGAAAGGCAGGGAAAGAAAAGGCAAGGAGGCAGCGTCGGCAAGAACAAAGGTATGGGAGAGAAAAATAGCTGGGCCTATTCAGGGAAATTTCAAGTAGCTCAAGATTTCTGGAGCACAAGGTAAGTGAGAAAGCTGGAGAGATGGGAAGAGGCCAAGATAATGGGCCTCTCTACCAAGCGAGGGAGCTCGAGTATCATCTTGTACAGGACTGTGGTCGCAATGATTAAAACGCCGGCGGCTCCCGTTCGCTGACAGCTCGCCCTGGGCCAGGGGCTCTTCTGAGCCTGATAACTAGTCCTAGAAGGCAGGTCTATCATTGTGTCTTGTCCATAGACGGGAAAACAAAAGGCTTTGGGAGAAATGAGCTGTTGAAGGATTTTAAGCAAGAGGAGCCTGTTAAGATTTATATTTTTAAAACACATCTCTATACATACTCAAATATTTACAGATGAAGTGATACATCTTGGCTTGGCTTCAAAATAACCGGAGAGTGTGTGGGCGGGGACATAAAGATTTCCAGGAGCTGATTATTGCCAAAGCTGCGGGATCCCTCCAAAGAGACTTATTATATTAGTAGCTCTCCTTTTGTATACATTTGAAGTTCTCCATAATAAATGTTTTTAAAAAAAAATCGCTGGTGGGATGTCTGGGTGGCTCATTTGGTTAAGCGGTTGCCTTCGGTTTAGGTCATGATCCCAGGGTCCTGGGATCGAGTTCCACATCGGAACTCCCCTGGCTCAGGAGACAGCCTGCTTCTCCCTCTTCCTGCTGCTCCCCGTGCTTGTGCCTCTCTCTCTATCGCTCTCCCTTTAACAAGTTTAATAAAATCTTAAAAAAAGAAAAATCACTGGCTGCAATGTGGACATCCAATTGAAAAGCGTGAAGCAGGAAGTAGTGACACCCAGCCAGGGGATTAACGGATGAAAGCTGATCAGAGCTGGGGAAGCAGAAGGGTAGAAAAAAAGGACTTTGGGGAGAAAAATAAAATTGCTTGGTAACTAGGGTTTGTGGTGGAAAATAGAGGCAGAGAAAAATCTCAGGTTTAAAGAAGGTCTCAGATACCTCGCTTACAAGAGACTGGGTTAATGGAGGAGCTGTTGACGTTGCGGGGAATACAAAGACAAGTTTGGGAAAGCGGAAGGGTGTGGAAATGTGTCCAGTTTAGGGTGTGTCAAGTTTGCTGTGGCCATAGGTTGGACCTCCAAACTAATGGCCCTTTCGTGGAAGACCCTAGAGTATATATCCCCCAAATAAACATATTTGTCTAGAGATTATGCACATGATCTGCAGTATACACACATTTTGCACAACACGGAGCTCTATCTCCTTCCCACAATCTAATGCGCTGCATACTGTTAGAGTGTGCACACCCTACTTTGAGGATCAGTGACCAAGGTTAAGGATGACGGCTTTAGGGACTGAGATGTTCAACCTCCCTGAACCTCAACTTATTTCCCTGTAAAAAGGAAGTATCGAGGCGCCTGGGGGGCTCAGTAGGTTAAGCATCGGACTCTTGGTTTCAGCTCAGGTCATGATCTCAGGGTCGTGAGATCGAGCCCTGTGTCAGACTCCACGCTCAGCGGGGAATCTGCTTGAGATTCTCTCTCTCTCCCTCTCCTTGTGCCCCACCCCCTGCTCAAGCTCTAAAATATATAAATAAAATCTTAAAAAAAAAAGTATCACTTTCCTTACAGAGGGATAATGTGAATTTCATGAGATTACAAGTATATACTGACATCCGCAAAAGTACAGTGCCAGGGGCTCAGAAATGCTGTTCCCACCCCACATTCTACTTTCTCCCCACACCTCTTGCCCCAGCCAACATTTCATCATAATAGACAATTCTTGTGTCTCGTGTGATTTGTCTTCATGATGAATTTGGAGATGCATGTATGTGGGAGGCCAAGTAGCCTGAGCTAGCTGTCTGCAAGTGTGGCAAGCACTTTCCTTCCCGAGCATTTGCTTGCTTCCATCCCCCCCACCCCCCACCTGAAGTGCAGAGATGCTGGCTAGACCCTTATGGCGGGTCACACATTCTGTGCAGACTTGAAAAGGGCTCCATTATCCTCACCAGAGACACACACAAGCACACTTCATATCTGGTAAGACTTCTCACCTGTGATTTGTTCAAACAACAGCGAGAACTTTAAAAGACTAATAATTCTTTAGTTCATTGACTGTTAGTGGGGCTAGGGTAGAGATGAGTAGGACACACCAAAGATTTCAACTTATCATCACTCCAGATAAACCTGAGTAGTATACCCTATGAGGCTCTGGATGGCAACATATCACCCCACAGCTCAAAATGTGCACCTGCCCCCCAGAGCCCCCAAACAGATAGAAGCCACATTCATGCTATTGTAACAAGTGCCAACAGAGAACTGTGTAAATGAGATCATGACGGTGGCTCTCATCTCCTTGAGGACTTAGCTTGGCACTAGCTACAAGAAACGATGAGAGCCTGACTCAAATTCCCAACTCCCATCGAGGGTATATAAACATTAAAAGACACAGGTTCGGTAGCATATTTATCTGGAGAACAAAGAGTACATTTATCTATTTTAGAGATTAGAACTGGGAATTCTTTGCTCTGCCCCGAGGAGAGTGTAAAAATGATCTAGAGGCGTTAAAAAGTAGTTAAGATTTCAACTCCTACTTCCATCATTTTCTCTAGAATGATAAATTCCTGTAAATCTTTACACTCTGAGGAACTGAAAATTGTATGCAAAATAAGCACGCATAAGGCTTGGTGTCCACATCTGAAATAAACAATGATGTAGCTGAAGTTAAAGACAAGGTGATGTTAAACAGCTTAGGAGCCTTGCCTTCACGGTCCAATGCTGCCCTCTAGTACTCGTGAGAGGAATAACACTAACAAGTGCACTGGTTTCAGGACTGAAATTTTTAGCATTGGTATTTACTATGG
>JAPYYJ010004554.1:0-10311 GCA_028533885.1 Nasua narica
AATATACAGCTACCCTATGACCCTGCAATTGCACTACTCGGTGTTTACCCCAAAGAAGCAGATGCAGTACAAAGAAGGGCCACATGGACCCCAATGTTCATAGCCGCAATGGCCACAATCGCCAAACTGTGGAAAGAACCAAAATGCCCTTCAATAGATGAGTAGATAAGGAAGATGTGGTACATCTATACAATGGAATATTATGCCTCCATCAGAAAGGATGAATATCCAACTTTTGTATCAAAATGGACGGGACTAAAAGAGATTATGCAGAGTGAAATACGTCAAACAGAGAGAGTGAATTATGGTCTCACTTACGTGTGGAGCATAAAGAAAATCATGGAGTGCATTGTGAAAATGAAGGGAAGGGTGAATGGGGGGAAATCGGAGGGGGCGATGAACCATGAGAGACTGTGGACTCTGAGCAACAAACTGAGGGGTCTGGACGGGAGGAATGAGGGGGGGGTTTGAGAGCCTGGTGGTGGGTATGGAGAAGGGCATGTATTGCATGGAGCACCGGGTGTGGCGCACGAGCAATCAATCTTGTAACCCTGAAAAAATAAAATAAAGATATTTGGAAAAAAAAAAGAACTAATTGATAATAATGCAGTAATAGGAGGGGACTCTAACACACTTATATCAATGGTCAGACCGTCTAAATAGAAAATCAACAAAGAAACAATGGCTTTGAATGACATGGACCAGATGGATTTAACAGCAGAGGTAGACATTCTTTTCAAGTGTACAGAAAACATTCTCTAGAATATATCACATATTAGCCCACAAAACAAGCCTCAACAAATTAAAAAATACTGAAGTTATATGATGCATCTTTTCTGACCACAATATAATGAAACTCTTAGAAAAATCACAAGAAAAAATCTGGAAAAACACAAATATATGGGGTTAAATAATATGCAACTAAACAATGAATGGTCAATCAGGAAATCAAATGAGTAAAAAAAGTACACAGAAACAAATGAAAATGAAAACACAATGAGGCAAAATCTCTGGGATGCAGCAGAAATGGTCCTAAGAGGGACGTGTACAGAAATACAGGTGTACCTCAAGAAGCAAGAAGAATCTCAAAAAACAACCTATGTTCCCTAAAGGAGCTAGAAAAAGGACAACAAACAAAACCTAAAACCAGAAGGAAGGAAATCATAGACTAGAGTAGAAATGAATGATATAGAAACTAAAAAAACAAATCAAACAAACAAACAAAAAAAACAAGTCAATGACACCAGGAGCTGGTTCTTTGAAAAAAATCAATAAAACACATTTATCAAAAAAAAAAAAAAAAAAAAGAAAGGACTCAAATAAATAACATCAAAAATGAAAGAAGAAATAGCCAACAGTACAGAAATACAAACAATTATAAGAGAATATTATGAAAAAATTATATGGCAACAAATTGGACAACCTGGAAGAAAATGGATAATTTCCTAGAAGCATAAACTACCAAAACTGAAACAACTCCCAAAAAGCAAAAGCCCAGTACCAGTTGGCTTCACAGATGAATTCTACCAAATATTTAAAGAAGAGTTAATACCTATTCTTCTCAGACTATAAAATAGAATTTCTAGTTCTAAAAAAGAGAAAAGGAAGGAAACTTTCAAATTAATTTATGAGGTCAGCATTACTTTTAAACCAACACCAGATAAAGACAAGACTAAAGAGAACTACCAGCCAATATCTCCAATGAACACACATGCACACATGTAAAAATCCACAAGAAAATACTGGCAAACAGAATCTAGCAATACATTAAAAAAGTCATTCATGATGAGCAAGTAAAATTTATTCCTAGGTTGCTAGGATGGTTCAATATTTGCAAATCAATTTACATTTATTTAACATCAATGAGAGAAAGGTTAAAAACCATATGGTCATTTCTTTTTTTTTTTAAGAATTTATTTATTTGACAGAGAGAGATACAACGAGAGAGGGATCACAAGCAGGGGGAGTGGGAGAAGGAGAAGCAGGCTCCCCGTGGAGCAGGGAGCCTGATGATCATTCCAATAGATATAGAAAAAGCAAGTGACGAAGTGTAATTTCCATTCATGATAAAAACCTTCAACAAAGTAAGTTTACAAGGAACATATCTCAACATAATAAAGGCCCTATATGAAAACCCCACAGCTAACATCATCGTCAAAGGGGAAAAACTGAGAACTTTTCCTCTGAGGTCAGGAACAAGACAAGGATGTCGATTTTCACCACTTTCATTTACTGGAAGTCCTAGCCAGAGCAATCAGACAACAAAAAGAAATAAAAGTAATCTAAATCCGAAAGGAAAAAGTAAAAATTTCACTATTTGCAGATGATATGATACTATATATAGAAAACCTGAAAGACTTCACCACAAAACTGCTATCACTGATAAACAAATTCAGTAAAGTGGCAGGGTATAAAATCAAGGTCCAGAAATCTGTTGCATTTCTATATACTGATAATGAAGCAGCAGAAAGAGAAATTAAGGAATTGATACCATTTAAAACTGCACCCAAAATAATAAGGTATCCAGGAATAAACCTAACCAAAGAGGTGAAAGACCTAAACTCCTAAAACTATAAAACAATGATATAAGAAATTAAAGATGACACAAAGAAATGGAAATACTCATACTTTTCCATGTTCATGGGTTGGAAGAACAAATATTGTTAAAACATTTATACTGTCCAAAGCAATCTACACATTTAAAGCAATCCCTATCAAAATACCAATAGTATTTTTCACAGAGCTAGAACAATCCTAAGATTTGTATGGAATCACAAAATACCTAAAATAGTAAAAGCAATCTCGAAAAAGAAAAGCAAAGCTGGAGGCATCACAATTCAGGATTTCAAGCTATCATATAAAGCTGCAGTGATTAAAACAGTTTTGTACTGGCATAAAAACAGATATATAGATCACAGAACAGACTAGAAACCCCAGAAAAAAAAACCATATCTATATGGTTAATTAATCTTCAACAAAGCGGAAAAGAATATCCAATGAGAAAAAGACAGTCTCCTCAACAAACGGTGTTGAGAAAACTGGACAGCAACATGCAAAAGAATGAACCTGGACCATTTTCTTATGCCATACAAAAAAAATAAATTAAAAATGGATTAAAGACTTAAACATGAGACCAAAAACCATAAAAACCCTAGAACACAGTCAGTATCTTCTTTGACATTGGCAGTAGTACACATTTTCCACATAGGTCTCTTGAGGTAAGGAAAACAAGAGCAAAACAAACTATTGAGACTACATCAAAATAAAAAGCTTCTACTTAGCAAAGGAAACAATCAACAAAATTAAAATGCAACCTACAGAATGGGAGAAGATATTTGCAATGACATATATAAGGGTTAGTACCCAAAATCTATAAAGAACTTATACAACTCAATAGCCAAATACCAAATAATCTAATTAAAAAATGGGCAAATTGTGGCACCTGGGTGGCTCAGTGGGTTAAAGCCTGTGCCTTTGGCTCGGGTCATGATCTCAGGCTCCTGGGATCGAGCCCCGCATTGGGCTCTCTGCTCAGCAGGGAGCCTGCTTCCCCCTCTCTCTGCCTGCCTCTCTGCCTACGTGTGATCTTTCTCTCTCTCTGTCAAATTAATAAATAAAATCTTTAAAAAAAATGGGCAAAAGACATGAACAGACATTTTTTTCAAAGAAGACAAAGATATGGCCAATGGGCGCATGAAAATATATTTAACATCACTCATCATTAGGGAAGTGGAAATCAAGACCTCATGACGAGGTATCATCTCACACCTGTCAGGAGTAGCTAAAATCAACAACACACGAAATGATAGACACAAAAAAGGAACCGTCCTGCACTGCTGGTGGGAATATGGAAAACAGTATGGAGGTTCTTCAAAAAGCTAAAATTAGAACTATCCTATGATCCACCAATTGCACTACTGGGTATTTACCCAAAGAATACAAAGATACTAATAAAGGGATAGGTGGACCCCTATGTTTATTGTAGCATTATTTAAAAGAGCCAAATTATAGAAGTAGCTCAAGTGTCCATCAATTGATGAACAGATAACAAAGATGTGAGATACACACACACACACACACACACACACACACACACACACAGTTGTATTATTCAGTCATAAAAATGAATGATATCAGGGAGGGGGGCAAGATGGTGGAAAAGTAGGAGATCCTGTTGCAACCTGTCCCCTAAAGTGAGCTGGATATCTACCAGAATACGCTGAACACCCATGAAATCAGCCTGAGGAGCAAGATTCTTCACTTTCCGATCTCTACGGGAGCTGAAGGCAGCAGTGGAGAGGTAAAGCCAAGTGGGAACACTCGAACCGATATTGGAGGATAAACAAAAGGTGGAGGGAGCCACCAGAAGCGATCCAAGGACATTAATACCCCAAAGGAAAGTGCCTGGTGGTTGGGGTCCAGCATTAACTTAGAGTCTGGTTAAAAACACTTAAAAAGAACAAAAGGTTCTGAGGAGCAACTAGTGGAAGGGGGTGGTCACAGGCACGGGCCTGGGCCCACGTTCCCAGGAAGGACATCATTTGCCTCAAAGAGAGACTGGTGTGGGGGTCCAGTCCGTGGTTCACAGACCTACAGCTTTCCACTCCTTGCACCATTTTGTGGGTGGAGTAAGCTCCTGCAAGCGCCTTAGAGAGTCTGGTGTGGTCCAGGAGCCTGCAGCTTTTCTCTGTGTGCAGCACTCTCTGGACAGTGCACCCCTGACCACAAGACATTTGCGGCCTTTGGCAGAGTCTGGGAATTCCCAGCCAGCCCCGGAGAGAACGTGGGCAAGCAGCCTAATATCCAACAGGAATCTGAATACACCCTGCACGGGCCTGGAGCCCGAGAGCACAGGCGGAGCCACTGAACGGTGGCTGGGGGTGCACACCACCTCTGACAGTCTGCTCTATGGGCAGAATTTTGCGAAGGGGAGTGTGTGTTCTGGATCACCCAGAGGGGAGCAGACTGAGGCTTCTCTGTGACGTGGAGGTCTGGACAGATTCCTTGCTTGGACTCTCCAAAAAGGTGAAAAAGCTACAAAAGGCCAAAAACCTTCATAGAGCGGAAGACTGAGAAACCGGTTTCCACACAGCAAAGCCACTTGATTGGGGGGCAGGGCGAATCAACCCAAGCAAGACAATGCAGCAGTCCTCTCCCCCAGAAAACAAGTCAAAAAAACCAAAGGACAATAACCAGAGGGTCTCCATAAAATTTTAAAACCCCAACATTAGGGGAAATCGATATATTAAGCTCCTGATAACACCCTCAAACCTGTAGATTTCATAGGTACAAGTTTTTTTTCTTTCTTATTTTCTTTCTATTTAATTCACTCGTTTTCACATTTCTTGGTTTTTAAAATTTTTTTTTCTAAACCACTTAACATTACAACTAGAGGCTTAATATAATGATAAACGCAGCAAGACCTGAAATAAACTTCCTCGCACACAAGGAATTATAATACCCTCCCATCTTATCCTTCTGTCAGTGTTTCTATGTATTTGCTTTTGTTCTGGTATTATATAAAACTTACTCGTGGGGTTCATTCTGACTAGGTTCTTTTATTTCTTGTCTTTACTTTTGTCGGGCTATATGCGTGTTCGTGTTTGTTTACATACCTTATAAATCTTATTTTTGGGGCCCATTTTGGCTGAGATTTTTCTTTTTCTCTTTATCTTTTTTTATCCTTATTCTTTCGTTTTGGTGGTAAATACCAATAGCTCCAAAACCTTCCAGGGTGCACCCTGCCTGGATTGTGGTTTGATATATCCAGCTATACATCCTCTCATCCACTTCTCATCAAAATGACTAGGAGGAGGAACACCCAACAGAGGAAAAACCCAGAGACTGTACCCTCTTCCTCATAACTATTGGAAATGGACATAAACAGTATGTCATAAAGGGAATTCAGGGTGACAATTATCCAGGCAATGGCTAGGATGGAGAAAAACATTAATGACAACATAGAATATCTAACGGCATAAATGAGAACCACTATAGCAGATGTAAAAAATGCTATCAGTGAAATCCAATCTAATCTAAATAGTCTAACAGCTAGAATTAGGGAGACAGAAGATAGAATTAGTGATCTAAAGCATAAAATGGTTGAGAAGAAAGGTCAGGAGGAGAGCTGAAGCAAACTGCTCAGGAATCATGAGAACAAACTTAGGGAAATAAATGACGCCATGAAACGTTCCAGCATCAGAATTATTGGAATCCCAGAGGGGGCAGAGTAAGACAGAAGACGAGAAGATATAGCTGACCAAATTCTGGATGAAAATTTCCCCAATCTGGGGAATGGAACAAGTGTTTGTGTCCTAGAGGCAGAAAGGACACCCGCCAAGATCAATGAGTCTAGAAAGACAACCAGATACATAATTGTAAAATTTGCAAATTATAATTTTAGACAGGAGGTCCTGAGAGGAGCTAGGGGGAAGAGATTCCTTACATACGGAGGAAGACCCATTAGAATAATGTCAGACATGTCCACAGAAACCTGGCAAGCCAGAAAGGGCTGGCATGATATATCCAGGGCACTAAACGAGAAGAACATGCAGCCAAGAATACTTTATCCAGCAAGGCTGACATTCAAAAGGGATGAAGAGATAAAGAGCTTCCAAGACCGGCAAGGATTAAAAGAGTTTGTGACCACCAAGCCGGCACTTCAGGAAATATTAAAGGGGGTTCTATAAAAGTAGAAAGACGCCATGAGTGACTTAGAACAGAAATTTACAATCTATAGAAATAAGGACTACACGGGTAACATGATGTCATTAAAAACTTATCTTTCAATAATCCCTCTCAATGTGAACGGCCTAAATGCTCCCATAAAATGGCACAGGGTTGCAGAATGGATAAAATGACAGGACCTGTCCATATGCTGTCACAAAAGACACATTTGGAACCAAAAGATGCATCCAGACAAAAGTGAAAGAACGTAGAACCATCTTTCATGCCAACAGGCCTCAAAAGAAAGCTGGGGTAGCGATTCTCATATCAGATAAAGTAGATTTTAAGCTAAAGACTGTAGTCAGAGATACAGAAAGATGCTACGTCATTCTTAAAGGGTCTATTCTCCAAGAAGATCTAACAATTGTAATCATTTATGCCCCCAATATAGGAGCAGCCAACTACATAAGACAACTGTTAATTAGAATAAAGAGTTATACTGATATGAATACATTAATAGTAGGAAATCTTAACACGCCACTATCAGTAACAGATAGATCATCTAAACAGAAAATCGATAAAGAAACAAGAGCTTTGAATGACACATTGGACCCGATGGCCCTCATAGATATATACAGAAAATTCCACCCTAAAACAACAGAATACTCATTCTTCTCGAGTGCACATCGAACATTCTTCAGAATAGATGACATACTGGGTCAAAGATCAGGACTCCACTGATACCAAAAGATTGAGAGGATTCCCTGTATATTCTCAGACCACAGTGCTTTGAAACTGGAACTCAACCACAAGAAAAAGTTTGGAAGGAATTCAAACACTTGGAGGCTAAAGACCAACCTGCTCAAGGTTTCCTGGGATCAACCAGGAAATCAAAGATGAACTTAAGACAATTCATGGAGACCAATGAGAATGAAGACAGATTGATCCAAAACCTATGGGACACGGCAAAGGTGGTCCTAAGGGTGAAATACATAGCCAACCAAGCCTTTCAAAAAAACTGAAAAATCCCTACTACACCAGCTCTCTGTATCCCTCAAAGAACTGGAAAATCAACAACAAATTTAAGACAACCCCATGCACAAGAAGGGAAATATCAAGATTAGAGCAGAGATCAATGAGTTAGAAACTAGAGAAACAGGAGAATGCATCAATGAATCCAGAAGTTGGTTTTTTGAAAGAATCATAAGATTGATAAGCCACTGGCCAGACTAATACAAAAGAAAAGAGAGAGGACCCTAATTAACAAAATTATGAATCACAGGGGAGAGATCACGACTAATCCAAAGGAAATAGAAACAATCGTCAAAAATTATTATCAACAGCTATATGCCAATAAGTTTAACAACCTAGAAGAATGGATGCATTCCTGGAAACCTATAATCTTCCAACACTGAAACAGGAAGAAATTGACAACCTGAATAGACCAATATCTAGTAATGAGATTGAAGCAGTGATCAAAAACCTCCCAAAAAACAAGAGTCCAGGATCTGACGGTTTCCCTGGGGAATTCTACCAAACATTCAAGGAAGAAATAATACCTATTCTCCTGAAACTGTTTCAAAAAATCGAAACAGAAGGAAAACTTCCAGACTCTTTCTATGAAGTCAGCATTACCCTGATCCCCAAACCAGGCAAAGACCCCATCCAAAAAGAGAATTTCAGACCAATAACCCTGATGAATATGGATTGCAAGATTCTCAACAAGATCCTTGCTAATGCACACTATAAGGATGTGGAGCATAAGGAAAAACATGGACAGCATTGTGAGAAGGAAGGGAAGGGTGAATGGGGGGAAATCAGAGGGGGAGATGAACCATGAGAGACTACAGACTCTGAGCTACAAACTGAGGGGAGGGTTTTAGAGGGGAGGGTGTGGGGGGTTGGGCGAGCCTGGTGGTGAGTATTGAGGAGGACATGTATTGCATGGAGCACTGGGTGTGATGCATGCACAATCCTGTAACACTGAAAAAATAAAATTTGGGGGAAAAAAAGAAAAAAAAAAAAGCAAAGGATTAAAAATCATGACCAGGTGGGGTTTATCCCTGGGATGCAAGGGTGGTTCAACATTCGCACGTCCATCGATGTGAGAGAACAAAATAAATAAGAGAAGAGAAAACCACATGGTCCTCTCAATTGATGCAGAAAAAGCATTAGACAAAATTCAGCATCCGTTCCTGATTAAAACTCTTCAAAGTATAGGGATAGAAAGAACATTTCTCAACATCATAAAATCTATCTATTAAAAGCCTATAGCAAATATCATTCTAATAGGGAAAAGCTGACAGCCTTTTTTTGAGATCAGGAACATGACAAGGGTGCCACTCTTACCATTCTTATTCAACACAGTGCTAGAAGTTCTAGTGACAGCAATCAGACAACAAAAAGAAATAAAATGTATTCAAATTGGCAATGAAGAAGTCAAACTCTCTCTCTTCGCAGATGGCATGATACTTTATATGGAAAACCCAAAAGACTCCAGCCCCATAATACTAGAACTCATACAGCAATTCAGTAATGTGTCAGGATAGAATATCAATGCACAGAAATCAGTTGCTTTCCTATACACTAACAATGAAAATATGGAAAGGGAAATTAGAGGATCGATTCCATTTACTATAGCACCAAGAACCGCAAGATACCTGGGAATAAACCTAACCAAAGAGGTAAAGGATCTGTACTCAAGGAACTACAGAACGCTCATGAAGAAATTGAAGAAGACACAAAAAGTTGGAAAAGCATTATGTGCTCATGGATCGGAAGACGAAATATTGTTAAAATGAAACAAGATGGGATGGGGAAGGAGACAAACCATAAGAAACTCTTAAACTCTTGAAACAAACTAAGGGTAGCTGGGAGTTAGGGGGGTACGGTTATGGACATTGGGGAGGGTATGTGGTATGGCAAATGCTGTGAAATGTGTAAGCCTGATGATTCACAGACATGTACCCTGGGGCAAATAATACATTATATGCTAATAAATAAATAAATTAAAAACATGTCTATACTGCCCATAGCAATCTGTACTTTCAATGCCATCCCGATCAAAATCCCACTGGCTTTTTCCAAAGGTTTGGAACAAACAATCCTAAAACTTGTATGAAACCAGAAAAGACCCTGAAATGTTAAGGAAATGTTGAAAAAGAAAAAGCTGGGGGCATCACATTGCCTGATTTCAAGCTTTACTGCTAATCTGTGATCACCAAGACAGCATGGTACTGGCAGAAATACAGACACATAGACCAGTGGAACAGAGTAGAGAGCCCAGATATGGACCCGCAACTCTATGGTCAAATAATCTTTGACAAAGCAGGAAAAAAAAATCCAGTGGAAAAAAGGCAGTCTCTTCAATAAATGGTGCTGGGAAAATGGGACAGGTCTATGTAGAGGAATGAAACTTGACCACTCTCTTACACCATACACAAAGATAAACTTTAAATGGATAAAAGACCTCAACATGAAACAGGAATCTATCAAAACCCTAGAGGAGAACATAGGCAGTAACCTCTTCGACATCAGCCACAGCAACTTCTTTCAGGACATGTCTCCAAAGGGAAAGGAAACAAAAGCAAAAATGAACTTTTGGGACATTCATCAAGATAAAAAGCTTCTGCACAGTGAAGGAAA
>JAPYYJ010004555.1:0-10311 GCA_028533885.1 Nasua narica
ATACATTTAATGCAATCCCTATCAAAATGCCATCAATTTATTTCAAAGAAATGGAACAAATAATCCTAAAATTTATATGGAACCAGAAAAGACCACGAATAGCCAGAGGAATGCTGAAAAAGAAAACCAAAGTCGGCGGCATCACAATTTCAGACTTCAAGCTCTATTACAAAGCTGTAATCATCAAGACAGTGTGGCACTGGCACAAAAACAGACACACAGATCAATGGGACAGAATAGAGAACCCAGAAATGGAGCCCCAACTCTATGGTCAACTAATCTTCGACAAGGCAGGAAACAATGTCCAATGGAAAAAAAGACAGTCTCTTCAACAAATGGTGTCGGGAAAATTGGACAGCCACAGGCAGAAGAGTGAAACTGATCCGTTTTCTTACACCACACAAAAAAATAGACTCAAGATGGATCAAAGACCTCAGTGTGAAACAGGACTCCATCAGAATCCTGGAGGAGAACACAGGCAGCAACCTCTTCGACCTCAGCCATAGCAACTTCTTCCTAGAAACATTACCAAAGGCAAGGGAAGCAAGGGCAAAAATGAACCACTGGGATGGTTTTGATCTTCATCAAGATCAAAAACAAAGAAAACAGTCAACAAAACCAAAAGACAACTGACAGAATGGGAGAAGATATTTGCAAATGACGTATCAGATAAAGGACTACCATCCAAAATCTATAAAGGAACTTCTCAAACTCAACACTCAAAGAACAAGTAATCCGATCAAGAAATGGGTAGGAGATATGAACAGACATTTCTGCAAAGAGGACATCCAGATGGCCAAAAGACGCATGAAAAAGTGCTCAACATCACACGGTATCAGAGAAATACAAATCAAAACCACAGTGAGATACCACCTCACACCAGTCAGAATGGCTACAATTAGCAAGTCAGAAAACGACAGGTGTTGGTGAGGATGTGGAGAAAGGGGAACCGTCCTACACAGTTGGTGAGAATGCAAGCTGCTACAGCCAGTATGGAGGTTCGTCAAAAAGTTGAAAATAGAGCTACCCTATGACCCAGCAATTGCACTACTGGGTATTTACCCTAAAGATATAAACGTAGTGATCTGAAGGGGCACATGCACCCAAATGTTTATAGCAGCAATGCCCACGATAGCCAAACAGGTTCTTATGGAAAGAACCTAGATGTCCATCAACAGATGAATGGATAAAGAAGATGTAGCATATATATATATGTGTATATATATATATATATATATACACACACACAATGAAATACTATGCAGCCACCAAGAGAAATGAAATCTTGCCATTTCCAACGACGTAGATGGAACTAGAGGGTATTATGCTAAGCAAAATAAGTCAGTCAGAGAAAGACAATTATCATATGATCTCTCTGATATGAAGAATTTGAGAGCCATGCAGGGGGTCGTGGAGAGGTGGAGGAAACAATGAAGCAAGATGGGATCAGGAAGGCGACAAACCATAAGAGACTCCTAAACTCACGAAACAAACTGAGGGTGGCTGGGGGGTTAGGGGGGTAGGGACAGGGTGGCTGGGTTACGAACATTGGGTAGGGTATGTGCTATGTTAAGTGCTGTGAAATGTGTAAGCCTGATGATTCACAGACATGTGCCCTGGGGCAAATAATACATTGCATGTTAATAAAAAAAATAAAATAAACTATTGGGATTACATCAAAGTAAAAAGCTTCTGCACTGCAAAGGAACAGTCGACAAAACTGTAAGGCAACATACTGAATGCGAGAAGATATTTGCAAATGACATGTCCAATAAAGAGATAGTATCCAAAATATATAAGAACTTAAGACATTTGAACACCCCTCAAAACCAAATAATCCAATTAAGAAATAGGCAGAAGACATGACACATTTTCCCAACAAAGATACACAGATGGCCACCAGGCACATGAAAAGATGCCTAATCCACATCATTTATCATCAGGGAAATGCAAACCAAAATTACAATGAGCTATCACCTCATACCTGTTAGAATGGCTACAAGCAACAAAAAAACAACAAATGTTGGTACGCACATGGAGAAAAAAAGGAACATTTCTGCACTGTTGGTAGAATACAGACTGGTGCAGCCATGAATGGAAAACAGTATGGAGGGTCCTCAGAAAATGAAAAATAAAACTACCCTATGAGCCAGTAATCACACTAGTGAGTATTTAACCCCTAAAATACAAAAATACTCAAAGGGATACATGTGCCTTTATGTTTATTGCAGTATTATTACAATAGCCAAATTATGGAAGCAGCCCAAGTGTCCATCAGTTGATGAATGGATAAAAAAGATGGGGTCATCAAATAACCCCATATATCTATCATATGAAGATACACACACATACCAAAAAATATTATTCAGAGCCATAAAAAAGAATGAAATCTTGCCATTTATAGCAACATGGAGGTAGCGCACAATGCTAAGTGAAATATGTCAAAGAAAAACACTATATAATTTCATTTATATGAAGAATCTAAAAAACAAACCAAATTAAAAAAAAAAAAAAGAAACAGCAGAAACTCATAAATACAGAGAACGAGTGGTTGCTAGAGGGGTGAAAGTGGGGTGATGGGTGAAATAGGTAAAGACAATTAAGAGGTATAAACTTCCAGTTATAAAATAAATAAATCCTAGAGATAAAAAGTACAGCATAGGGAATATAGTCTGTAACACTCATTGTAAAAACATCGTAAAACACTGTAGAGTGACTACATATATCATAGACGAGCACTGAGTAAGGTACATAATTGTCAAATCCCTACTTTGTACACTTGAAACTAATACAATATTGTATATCAACTATATTTCTATGTTAAAAAAAAGTATTTCTGCAAATTGTAAACCATATTTTTAACAGTACATCACCTGGGAAAGGAGGAATAAAAAAGGAAAACAAATCTTAATTCCTAAGTAAAAATATCTGTCAACTCCAAAAGGGGGGGAAATATATATATGATTTATGAAGAAAACAAATTCTTAAACAGTGAATTAATTCATTATTATGAGTTGCATCAATTATTCCACAGTTAAGCTCATTTAGCTTATTCTATGCTTTATATAAAATTATTGCTTTTTCTCCATAACACCACAGTGACAGCTCTTAAAAATTACTCAACCTTATTCACTCTTCAGTGGCAAAGTAGAATAATTCTACCTACTTCTCAAGATTGTTAGAGGAATTACATAAGATAATACATGAGAAATCCACAGCTCTGTGCATCTCTCATCCCAAGTTCTTAGTAAACACCATTATTTGACCTTAATGATTTGTGTATCCAAATTACAGCATATTACTGAAGTTGTTCCCAGCCATGTTTATGTCCCTTCCAGCTTTTTAAGTTTGTGAAAATTAACCAGAACATACACATGACTACAGTAAAATGTTTTTATAAGTTAGCTTTTCTATTGTGGTAGTTCTTCAATGGGGAAAAAGTTCTTTCACAAATCATCTATCATCACCACCTCATATAATTCAGATAATATATAATTTTCCCACATAACAAAACATTTGACAAAATCTCGGTCTCTATGCTACCATAATTTTATTATGACTCTTCTAACTCTGCAATCTCTATAAATACTGACTTTACTAAAGGGTTTTGCTTTTTGTTCTCTGGTTCCCTTATAGAGTATACGGAAGATGTAGGTGTGTTCAGGAGGTGGGTGGGTAGCCAAAGACGCACTATCAAAACACTGTCTGGTGAAACTGTCAGACCTGGTAATAATGAAAGTATTACCTGTTGAGCTCGAGTAACCATCTCCTTGTAGATACTATCCAGGCTGACATTTGATAAAGTGGTTAATGCCGATACAATTGTTTCTGCTTGTGCTTTGTCAAATCCTGTCAACAGCAAATATGTATTTATGTTTTTTAAAAAATGCATATCCTTATCAACCTAAACAGCTATAATAACTTTCCTCATCAAATTATTCGGTTAAAAAAAGGCTACACTTAGAAATGACAGATTTTTTTATTCTCCAAAAGCACTCTACAATTTTAATTCCCACGGATCCAATTCCCACGTCTACATCAACACTGGATATTACTAGTGGTTTTGAGTTTATAATTGGCATTAAAAAATGAAATGGCATTGCATTATTTATCCTTAAAATTTGCATTTTTCAGTCAGGTAACTTTACATATATTTATTGCCTATTTTTCTGCGAGCTACTTAGGGCCTTTGCCCATTTTTCTATAAAATTACTGTAATTTTTTTACTGATTCATATGAACTCTTTGTATTTTAAGCAATAGGTTCATTGTCACGTATGTTCCTTACATTTTTAACTTTGTGAATGATACCCTTTGATACACAGATTTAAGTACTGTTCAGTAGTCATATCGGTCAGTCTTTACTTTTCTGCTTTTGAGTTTTAGATTTTACTTCCTCAATCAAAGTCTTAAAATATTCTATATTCTAGTATTTTTAATACCCTTTCTCTCATTTTTTATATTTGCATATAAAATATCAATCTGTACTTTTCAGTGAGTATCTAATGTTCTTTCAAACAGCTAGCCATGTAACCTATCAATTTATTACATAGCCCTTCCTTTCCCTAATTTGTAATACCTTCTTTATTGTTTGCTAAAATGTCTGTATTTGAATGCCATTCTATTTATCAACTTTTCTATTCCTGTACTGTCACATAATTTAAATTACTGTTTTCTTTTTTGCTATTCTTAAATAGTCCTTGCACTTCCACGTGAACTTTAGTATCAGCCTAGCAACTAGTTTTTCTTTTCTACATAACTGAAATCATACTACACATGTAATTTTATGTTTTTTCCCCACTTGATCTGAGTATTTCTCCTACCAGTAAAAATTCCTCAACACCATTTTTTTGACTGGAGAATGTTCCACTGTATGGATGGCATTTATATTTAAAGTGACTCTTAATTGTTCATAATAATGGTCTTCACAGGTAATTGTCTTCACTAGGTAATTTACTGTGACTGTTAATATTCTTTCAAGAGGTACCCGTTTCTTACCATGACTTTCCAAATCCTGAACCAGTGCATGGGTATCAAAAGTTAATTTCCTTTGTTCTAAAGGAGTTATGTCCACTCG
Source organism: Nasua narica (assembly GCA_028533885.1). Classification (NCBI taxonomy): domain Eukaryota; kingdom Metazoa; phylum Chordata; class Mammalia; order Carnivora; family Procyonidae; genus Nasua; species Nasua narica. The sequence goes on from JAPYYJ010004555.1 coordinate 5,077, forward strand.
CCTCATATCATATCCTTCCTTGGCTGTGGTGGTGAAGAAGTCTGAAAAAGGAAGACAGGTTTTTTCCTTGTAGTAACCAACACAAGTGTGACCTTTTAGCTTCTAAGGCATTTCTCCTGTTTAGCACACAGTTCCAGCTTCTAGCAATTCTATAATTTCAAGGAAGAAAACTGAGTCTTCTGAGTGGCCCTCTCTTTTATCTGAAAAGTTTCTAACATTATTCTATACATGGCAACCAACGAATAAGTATTTCTTTTCCTTTAGTATTCAGATCTATTTTGCTAGGAATCAGTCAAAAGTTGTAACATAATATACAGCAAAAGCTTTGGGGGTGCCTGGGTGGCTCAGTCGTTAGGCGTCTGCCTTTGGCTCAGGTTGTGATTCCACGGTCCTGGCACTGTGCCTCGAGTCGGGCTCTTTGCTCTGGAGGAAGCCTGGTTCTCCAGCTCCGACTCCCCCTGCTTGTGTTCCCTCTGTGGCTCTTTCTCTCTGTCAAATAAATAAAGTCCTAAAAAAACAAAACCAAACCTTTGGATATCACTGCCACATCTCTCATTCCTGGAAGAATGGAAACCACCCAACTCCTAGGGGCCAAGAAGTCTTTTATAGAGCTATGATAATTATTTATATGTACATCCTCATATAAAGTAGCTTTTTGAACACTTACTCTATTATATATCCATTTTATTTCCATCACAGTTCTCAGCTCTCATCTGAAATTGTCTGGTTTGTTTCTCTGAACCAGAATGTAAGTTCCATGAAACTTTGGGTTTTTTATCAATGTACCTTCAGTCCTTAGAACGGTGCTTGGCAGATAATTGGGTCACAATATTTTACTGCTGAATCAATGGATCTGATTTTAAAACCTAGGGAATTTACTACTATCAACACGAAGTCCCTAGCAAATTTCTCATCTTTGTGATAAATTGTCCCGTTTCAATAAATTCCCAATTTTTAACCTAGACACAGTATGGTCCTTTTCCATAGATTACTGATGAATGTCATTAAAAGGTATTCTTTTTCAGAACTGTGTCTATATATAACTTCATTACTATGTATTAAGTAAAATAACAGCTAATTAGTGTAACTATTAATTGAACAGTAGGTACTATACTAGATATTTTTTAAGGAGATTTTATTTTTTTCAGAGAAAGAGAGTTATTTGAGAGAATGAACAAGAGGGAGTCTGATACGGGGCTTGATCCCAGGACCCCAAAATCACGACCTGAGCTGAAGGCAGATGCTTAAAACAGATTGAGCCATCCAGGCACCGCATATACCAGGTAATTTATATATTATGAATGCAAGGTGGTATTATCCACATTTTTAGAAAAGAAAACTGAACCTAGATAAGGTGAAGCATTTAACCTAGAGTTATAGAGTCATTGGCAGAATCAGAATTAAGAGTCAAGTCTTCTGACTCCAAAGCTCATGCTTTCTTTCACCCTATGTTGTCTCTTTTTTATCTTAAATCACTTTATCTAAGTACTTAAAAGACATAGATGCAACGTCAGGTATTACTTTTCCGCTAGGTGATGTAAGGAAAATGAGTCTATCTTTCCCATGTATCTTTTCACCCAACAAATACTAGAGTGCCAGGCACAGGGGATGATGTGCAAAACCAGACATAACTGAGGTCTTCGCTGACTTTGTGGACTTGTAGGCAGGAAAGAGATGTTTAAAAACAGTATCTAAATGTAAACTCTAAATTTAAGATAAAAAAGTAATGACCACTCTTCTTTACATCAATTCATTCAAATACTCAGATAAATTGTTTAGAGGTAAGAGGAATCACAGGTACAGTGGATCAATTTTGCACGCGCGCACGCACACATGTTAGCGCAGCGGTCAGCAATCTTTTTGGCTGAGTGTCATGTAGAAGAGTGAAGCAATGTGCCTCTGCGTGCCAACATTAAATGTGAGGAAGGGAAAAGAAAAAAATGAGAGGAAAAAGAGGGGCAGATTTCAGTAATATTTCCAATAACATTTGTATTAGGAATGATTAGTAACTATAGTTACCCATCCTTGATTAGAAGATTAGTATTTTATTTGGAATTACTGCGGGGAAGGGGAGATAGATATATAACATGATACTGCTTTCACATCTGTTATTTATCCTTAAAATTCTCATGTTATAGATGAGAAAAACAGGTTCAAAAATGCTAAGTAACTGCCTGAGATCTTATAGTCTCAGAGCTAGGCAGATGAGTGCACAATTTCTCTTTTTCCACAGAGGGAAGCTTCCCACTGATATGAAAGAGAGACCAAATAAATACCTAACACTGCTGCAAATCTCTGCAGGGTACAGCTGCAATCTCATGTCCCATTGTGCTCAATTTAGACCTCTGCTCTCCAGGACTCTTAATTCTTTAATTCTCTTAATAATTTAAGAATGCTCTCCTTTTCTTTGCCTGCTCATATTTATCCTTCAGTGTTCCGTTCAAATGTCTCCTCTACCAGAAAGCCTGCCCAGACTCTTTTAGGCCAAGTGTTTTCTTGTTAGTGTTTTTCACAGGATCCTCAAACGTTATTTTGCCGCACCTCACAATGTACACATTTGTTTGATTATTAACTGCTTATCTTTCCCACTAGGCCAGGGATCAGGTCAGCAAACAAAAGCCTGCAGGCCACCACTACCTATTTTTCTAAACCGCTTTATTTCATCACAGCCATGCTCATTCACTTATGAATGAAAAACATGAGAATTATCTAAATATAAACTCTAAGTTCAAATGATTAAAAAGAAATAACCAGTCCCTTTTACACCTATGGGTGCTTTCATGCTACCAATACAAGAAGAGTACTAAGTGACTGTGTGGCACACAATGCCTACAATACAATCTGGCTCGTTACAGAAAAACTCTGATTACCACTGCATTAGATTATAAGGTCCCTGTGAGCAGGAACCACACCTGCTGTTGCTCATCATGGAATCCCCAATGCCTAATACAACTCTGGGTGCTTAGCAGACATTTGCTGATGGACAGAAACTGTGTTAGGTGCTGTGGATACAATGAAGATCAAGGCTGTGGTTTTAAATCATGTGCTATCAAGATACATCCATAAGGGAATACAGAGGAGAGATATTTGGTCCTCGATGAGAATAAAGGGTTAAAAAATGGCTATCTGGATGAAATCTTACTATCTGCAGCAATGCGGATGGAACTAGAGGGTATTATGTTAAGTGAAATAAGTCTATCAGAGAAAGGCAATTATCATATGACTTTGCTCATATGGAACTTAAGAAACAAAACAGAATGATAGGGGAAGGGAAGGAAAAATGCAAAATAAGACAAAATCAGAGAGGAAGACAAACCATAAGAGACTCCTAACTACAGAAAACAAACTTAGGATTGCTGGAGGGGAGGAGGTTGGGGGTATAGGGTAACTGGGTGGTGGGCATTAGGGAGGACGCATGATGTAATGAGCACTGGGTGTTACATGCAACTGAGGAATCACTGAACTCTATCTCTAAACTAATAAAACACCATATGTTAATTGAATTTAAATAAAATTTTTTAAAAACGGCTAGTTGGAAAAGATAATAGTTATAGTAAACCTTAAAGAGGGGTTAGCCAGGCAAGAGGAACAGGATGAGCAAAATTCACAAAGGCATGAGCTGCCGTTGCTATTTCTACCTTGGGTTCTATTTACTATGGGGCTGAGAAGAAAGAATAGAGAAGGATCTGTGGAACATTAATTCCTTAGGTGTACTCAAATAGTTATGCAATCTTTGGCTAAATCCTCATCATCCTAAGAAGTAGCTGTTGAGACGCTCCCTTGCAGTAGGACTTTAGAGAGCACTCTTCTTTGGAGGGAATAAGGAAATGGAAAAGCTCTGAAAGCCACAGTAGGGCTTCACAAATACTTCAACTCATAAGCACTCCTCCCGCCCCCCCCATAAGCACTTTTTTATTTTATTTATTAGGAAAGAGAGAGAGAGAGAGAGAGCATGAGAAGGGAGAAGGTCAGAGTGAGAAGCGGACTCCCCATGGAGCTGGGAGCCCGATGTGGGACTCGATTCTGGGACTCCAGGATCATGACCTGAGCTGAAGGCAGTCGCTCAACCAACTGCGCCACCCAGGGGCCCCCCCATAAGCACTTTTAAGAATAAGTCTTTGCAAGCATATTAAGTAGAGAGAAAGGAACCAGAATCACTGTTCTTAGCTCAGGATGGGATAACAGGTCCTTGACACCTTAAAAGTTCCCAGAACTTATACAATTGTACAAAACCCCAAACCCTTCCTTTCATACCTATCTTGAAGTTTTCTTACAGTGAGAAACAAACTCAGTTTAAATACTTAACCAGCATCAGGCATCCAAATTGGCAAAGAAGAAGTCAAACTCTCACTCTCCGCAGATGATATGATACTTTATGTGGAAAACCCAAAAGATTCCACTCCAAGACTGCTAGAACTCATACAGGAATTCAATCAAGTGTCAGGATATAAAATTAACACACAGAAATCAGTTGCATTCCTATACACAAACAGCAAAACAGAAGAAAGAGAAATTAAGGAGTCGATTCCATTTATAATTGCACCCAAAACCATGAGATACCTAGGAATAAACCTAACCAAAGAGGCAAAGAATCTGTACTCAGAAAACTACAAGTTGCTCATGAAAGAAATTGAGGAAGACACAAAGAAATGGAGAAACGTTCCATGCTCATGGATTGGAAGAACAAATATTGTGAAAATGTCTATGCTACCTAAAGCAATCTACACATTTAATGCAATCCCTATCAAAATGCCATCAATTTATTTCAAAGAAATGGAACAAATAATCCTAAAATTTATATGGAACCAGAAAAGACCACGAATAGCCAGAGGAATGCTGGAAAAGAAAACCAAAGTCGGCGGCATCACAATTTCAGATTTCAAGCTCTATTACAAAGCTGTAATCATCAAGACAGTGTGGTACTGGCACAAAAACAGACACATAGATCAATGGGACAGAATAGAGAGCCCAGAAATGGAGCCCCAACTCTATGGTCAACTAATCTTCGACAAGGCAGGAAACAATGTCCAATGGAAAAAAAGACAGTCTCTTCAACAAATGGTGTCGGGAAAATTGGACAGCCACAGGCAAAAGAGTGAAACTGATCCGTTTTCTTACACCACACACAAAAATAGACTCAAAATGGATCAAAGACCTCCATGTGAGACAAGAATCCATCAAAATCCTGGAGGAGAACACAGGCAACAACCTCTTCGACCTCAGCCGCAGCAACTT
>JAPYYJ010004556.1:0-10310 GCA_028533885.1 Nasua narica
AAAAAAAAAAAAAAAAAAAGGATTTGATATTTAATACATCGAAGAGAAAAAAAAAAGAAAAGCTTTGATGTAATTTTGATTTTACAGTTCAGTTTTGATTTTATTTTTAGTTCTACCTTGGTCAGCCTTGTTTAGGGCTTTGGTTTAATCCATCCCTGGCTACTTCATGAATTCTCCTTGCTTAAAACCTTTGAGAGTTTGTGTCACCAGAAGAACTATTCCGTCCAGGTCCTCAGATATCAGCTGATCGATGTCAACATTTAATGCAGCCCAGGGCAGATGGAGATAAGCCCTGAAGAGATGATGAGTCTGCCCCTACACTAGTATGGAATTCAACATAAAAGCAATACTAAACTATGTAAAAAACGTAAGGCAATCCAGCAAAGATCTGATGGTTGTGATTATATCTTGCAGTAAGCATATTTAATGTGATTTGCTTCATTGGTTCATCTTTTGTTAACTGCTTCTCTGATTTTTTCCAATTTTTTAGTCCTACATTTCCCCCTTTTCCCTTCTATTGGCTTGTCATTTTCTTGTTAATCTGCAGAGGTTCTTTCTGTATCTGAGCTTCTGTTTTTTCAGCCATCTCATTTGTTACATAGGTTTATCTTTCTTGGCTTTGAATGCTTTTTCTTCGAGTTTCACTTATGTCCAGAAAGTATCTGGAGTGCAAATCTTATATTTATAGCTTGGTGAGTTTTACATATGTGGTCACCTTAGTAGAGATATACAATATCCTTGGTACCTGGGTTTCCCCTGTTTGTACTGCCCCTTCTTAGCCTATGCTTTCCCCTGGGGATGGCCTTTGTTCTGACTTCTACCTTCAGTGTGTTAGAAAAACATCAAATTCCTCAATGTTTTTCTGGCTGTGGATGCCCTGATTTGCTGGGATCTGTTACCCCTGCCCTTTGGGCAATCCACCATGGCCTGCACCCTTCCTGTGAACTTCTAGGATGCCAAACTGGGGATCAGTCTTCCTGGTCCTCCCACCCAGCCCAGATGAAGGAAGCATCTCCATCAGCTGCACTTCAGAGATCCTGGGAGCTTTGAAAACATCTTCATGCCAGGGCCCCACGCAGGAGGGTTCTGGTTTAATTAGTTTGGGGTGCAGCCTGGGCACGGGAGGTTTTCTAAACTCCAGTGATCCTGAAGTCTAGTCCAAGTTGAGAACTCTTGCTCCAGATCAGGGAGCTTGGGAAGCCACTTCCACCAAGCAGGTAAAATCAGTGTCGCTCCATGGATCAGGGACCAGCAACTTCAGGGATCCCCAGGGGCTGGTTAAAGATGGACAATCTCAGCCCCACTCAGACCTGCTGAACCTGCACCTGCACTTTGGCCAGACCCCAGGGAATAGCGTGCATGTTGCAGAGAAGCGCCTTGGACGAGATGAATTCTTAGGTGCCTTGCAGCGCTCACATCCTGAGGTTTGGCTCCACCCACCTCCCTCCATCACTTATGGGTGTGGGTTTTACGAGGCGATACCTTTCAGGGGTTGTCTGTTCTTATGCTGGCATGGTGATTTAGGTTTTTCATTTTTCTGTATTTCTTTTAGATATGGCCTTAATTGGCAGAAATGGTTTCTCCAGTCTCTGTAAATACTTCTCTTAATACTAATCTCATCTATAAAGTTATTCTCCCCCAAACAATTTGTGACAATTAAAAAAAAAAAATGTCCTCCTCACCATGTCCATGTCTCAGTAAAAGTCCGAGTTTGTGCAGGTTCTTTCGATCTGAAGGCAAAGACCGTGGGGCCATTTCTACCAAGGGGTGACCTATGGGGTGCTGCTTGGGCATACATGCTTTGTGTCCCCCTCGGGGGCTCCTTAGTACCATTAAAATGTATCAAAGGTCATCAAAGACTAGTTGCCTTTGACTGTTTTTTTCCTACTGGAAATCTATCTTACCCCCCCCCCCCCAATAAACTGAAATATGGTAAAAAGCTTTCTGGGTAAAATATTCCTGTCACAGAGATAAACACATCACATAAAACATGAAGTCCTGCAAATACCCACAATAGGGAGGGATGTGGCCCCCCGTTAGAACAGTGTCTACATGGGGTGCGGTAGGTGGCGGGCCACAGGGCTGGACGGGGGCTGGGGTATGGCCACCCCTGTCATCACCACTACATGCCTGTCAGGAGAGATTCATAGAAGGGATTAGGAGAAGATACAAGACTTTAATCAGAGATATGTTACAGAACACATCAAAATAAAGAGCTTCTGCACAGGGAAGGAAACAATCAACAGGCTAAAAGACAACCGACAGAAAAGGAGAACATATTTGCAGATGACATATCTGATAAAAGGGCTAATACCCAAAATCTATAAAGAACTGATAGAACTCAACACCCAAAAACTAAATAATCCAATTAAAATGGGCAGAAGAGGGGTGCCTGGGTGGCTCAACTGGTTAAGCATCTGACTCCTGATTTTAGCTCAGGTCATGAACTCAGGGTTGTGGGATTGAGCCCGGGGTCGGGCTCCATGCTCAGTGCTCACTGCAGAATCTGCTTGAGATTCTCTCTCTCTCCCTCTGCCCTTCCTCCTTTCCCCCATGGCGGGGCGGGGGAGGGGATGGGCAGAAGACATGGCCAGACATTTCTCCAAAGAAGACATACAGATGTCTCACAGGCACATGAAAAGATGCTCAACATCACTTATCCTCAGGAAAATACGAATCAAACCACAATAAGGTATCACCTCACACCTGGCAGAATGGCTACAATTAATGACACAGAAAAACATCAGGTGTTGGCGAGGATGCGGAGAAAGGGGGAACCCTGGAGTACCGCTGGATGCGGAGAAAGGGGGAACCCTGGAGTACCGCTGGATGTGGAGAAGGGGGAACCCTGGAGTACCGCTGGATGTGGAGAAGGGGGAACCCTCGAGTACCGCTGGATGCGGAGAAGGGGGAACCGTGGAGTAATGTTGGCAGGAATGCAAACTCATGCAGCCATTCTGGAAAACAGTACAGAGGCTCCTCAGGAAATTAAAAATAGAACTACCCTATGATCCCGTAATCCCAATACTCGGTAAAAACACTAATTTAAAGGGATACACATACTCCTGTGTTTATAGCAACATTATCTACGAGCAGCCCAAGCACCTACTGACAGACGAATGGATAAAGAGCAGGTGGTGTTATATATATAAATATACATACACACACAATGGAATATTACTCGGCCAGAAGAAAGAACGAGGGCCTGCAGTCTGCAACGGCGCGATTGGAACTAGTGGGTGTGATGCTGAGTGAAATAAGTCAGAGAAAGACACATACCATAGGATCTCATCCATATGTGGAAGTTAAGAAACAAAACAAACGGACAAAGAAAAAAGAAAGAAAGAGAACCCAAAAGCAGGCTCTTAGCTCTGCAGAGGACACTGCTGGTGACCAGAGGGGAGGAGGGGGGGCCGGGGGGGGACGCGGGATGGGGCTGAACCCCTGTGTTGGAACCTGACACTAACATCACACTTTGTGTTAACTCTACTGGAATTCAAATTAAAAACTTAAAACCAGTGAAAATAAGAGAGAGAGATGTTAGAGAGGAGAATCACCCACGAACCCACCACTCGTAGGTTTTTATATTTGCAAAACATCGGCATCGTTTTAGTTCCAGGCGTGGGCACCCTAAGTGGCCGGTGTGGCTGAGAACACGGGCTCGTGTCAAGGTCACGTGTCAGCGGCGGGAGGTTTCATTTGGCAGCTGGAGAAGGAAGGTAGGGCGAGAACGTGGGGATCGTCAAGGGGCGCCACGCCTCGCCAGAGCACCGCCGACCTTCCCGCTCGGCGTCCGGGGATGGGGCAGCACCTGTTGAAGAGCGGGTTCCTGCTCCCCTCACACGCAGCTGTTTTCCTTCTACAGTCTGACTTACGCAGCAGTACAATGTTGTACTTAGTGCCAACGAGCTCTTCGCCCACCTCGGCTGCCCTCCTCTGGCCGGGGAAACTGGGATCCCGAGGGGGGGCTACCTGCCGAGCAAACACGGCTCATCGGGGGCAGCAGTGGGACTGGAACCTGGTGTGCCCGATGCCGAGCCCCCAGCCCCCAGCAGCCCGGCCTCTGCGGGCAGGAAGGCCCCCAGGGCCTGGAGCACACGGGCTCTGGGTCTTGGCGCTGTTGGTTGTTCCTGTGGCTCCCTGGGCAGTCATCAGTGGTTTGCAGGGTGAGGGCCGGGGGGCTTTGAAGCGAGCGGAGAAGGAGGGCTCCCGGGGGGGCCTGCCGTCCAAACAGGTGCGACAGAAACCAGAGGGCGGCCGGGGGGGCCGAGGGGCTGGCGGGTGGGCGACGAGCCTACCGGGGCTCCTGGGCTGTCTGGGGTTGACATGACCTGTGACCGCCAAGGCCCGGCCTGGGGTCTCCACACGGCCCCTCCCTGGGAGGGCTGGGGCCTGGGCGCCGAAGCCGTCTGCCGCCAGCCGGGGCTTCCGGGGTGCAGACACTGGAGACCGCTCTCTGGGCCCCCAACAGCTTTGCTCTCCCGTGTTCGAGACCATGGCCCAATCCCCAGGGGGGTTCCTGAAGCGAGCCTTGCGGGCTGTGACCCCCTCGGTGAGTGGAGAGGCACATTGGATGCGGGCTGAGGTCCCAGCCCAAGCTCCAAGCGTCTGTCGAGCGCCGCGGACGTGGGGTGCGCTTTTCCTGCCCCACCTTACGCAATCCCGCACAACTCTGCCAGGTGGCCGTTACCATCCCTCTTCACGAGGCCAGCATTCAGAGGCTCCAGAGGGTCCAGTGATGTGCCTGGGAGACGGGCTAGGGCTCGACCCCGGCCGTGTGACCCGGGCTTTACCCCAATATCACGGCCCAGAGGCTGCATCCCGGCTCTGTGGGAGAACAGCAGGCTCCTGACCCTGAGACTTTGCCACTGTCCCCGCCACCCCTCTCCCCCCGTCGGGTCCTCAGGGGGTGACCTCTCCCCCTGCCTCCACAAAGGGAAGGCAATGAGGATCTGCTTCCTGGGTCATCGTGGGGGTCAGAGGAGCCCTTCCTGCGAGCGCCTGCGGCAGGGCGAGGCGCCTGGCCTCCAGCACCGCCTCCGTGAGGCCCTCACTGGGGGCCGGGCAGCCTCCCCTGTGACCATGGCCGCCTCTCCCTTTCCTGCTGTTGGCCTGAGTTGGAGGTGATGATCACAAGCAAGGGTGTCACCGGGGAGAGGGGAGATGATCTGGATGAAGGGGCTGCTGCAGACAGTGCGTGCTTCCCGCCGCCTGTGCCCGGGCACGTTTGCAGTCGGGCACGGCCGTCGGGCCGGGACGCCCTGCCGGGGCCCTGGCTGCGCGAGGCTCCCTGTCCCCTGTCTGCCAGCGGCTGGCGCACCAGTCCGCCTGCCGAGCCTCCCCGCCGGCTGCTGGGCACGCGGGGGCTGGGTGGGAAGAGGCACGAAGGGAAGCTGCTGCCCCTGACCGCGCAGCAACCTTCTGACGGAGGAGAGAAGGGAGAGGCTTCAGGAGAAGGACCCCGTCCAAAGTCGCGACCTTTCAGGCCGACACCCGAGAACAGGAGAAGCGAGGCGAGCGTTTGCCGAGTTTCAGCCGGTGTCCGTGGGGCCCAGTGGGGCCCGGGGAGCCATGGTTCGCATTCGTCCCCGTGGCCTCTGTGCGGATGACCGTTTCGGCCACCACCCAGCTGGGCTCTTCTCATTAACCCCGTCACACGGCCCGATAAGCCGGAGGGGAGCAAGGGCGGAGCTGAACCCCTACAACTGGGTGCGGGGCGGGGGGGGGGCGTCTCTGGGCTTTGCTAATTGGGGTTCTCTTCTCCTCTCGATTAGGTTCTGCTCTTTGTCTGAGCAGACAAGATAAGGAGGAAGCTGGGCTTTCCTAACGAGCCCGCCTGGCAGGGCCACGTGGTCACTGCCGAGCCTCCGGCCTCCGCAGGAATCCTGCCGGGTTTGGCCGTGGAAGCGCTCTGCTCAGAAACACGGGCAAGTGGTCGCCGTCACCGTCTCTGGGAAGCGGGAGGCCATCCGGAGGCCCGCTGGGGGCCGCCGGGGAGGGCAGAGGCTGCCTCAAGCTGCCACATCCAGCTCCTTCACCCAGAGAGACCTTCCTGGTGAGCGGCGGACCCGTTGGCGGCTCAGAATTGCAGAAGTTCCAGCCGCCAGGGACTCCCCGAAGCCGCGGCCGGCTGCTCTCAGGCCACAGGGGAAGCGTCAGCGCGCGGGGCCAAAATCACATCCGACGACATCAAGCCATTCGCTTCTTCTGTGTCTTTTCACCAGGGGGACGTGAAAAAACAAATCGTGATTCACCAGCACCTGGTTTTTTTGAAAAATAGAAATAATATCCACCCCCACCCCCCCAAAAAAAATCTCCGCTCGGCGAATTTGTAAATTAAAGCAGGGCGACGCTTACTTTACAATTTTAAAGGCCCCACATATCCGACAGTCCAAACCAAGAATAATATTTGGCGCTGATATGGATTTTTTCCCCCCTATCTGAATATACAAAGTATTATATGTTATATTGACATTCGGGCTAAATCCTTCCCTTATAAGGTGTTTGACATAAATAGCTTTTATTATGTAATTCTTAAATAGAAGGAATACACACATTTCTTAAAGGTCCCAGCTGTTATTGTTATCATTCGAGACGCGGAATTGGAATCCCAACTTCCAATATCAAATTTTAGCACAAACCCTATAAAATCTATCTTGTCAGAATGTGCCAGAACCTCTAAGCCCTTCTCGGCCGAACAAACTGCAGCTGGGGCTTTACCCTGAAGGCAGGGAATCGACTCTGCGTGTGGGATGGAGGCAGCAAGCCGGCCCCGGTTTTCGCCCGGCTGCCGGGCCGGCTGGGGAAGGCGTGGGTTTAGATTAGCCGTGTCCTACGCCGCTTGACGGGGTGACACGGGTCTGTAGGGCCGAGCCCGGGGCCTGGAGATAGGGCCAGCCAGCAGGAATGCAGGGAATGTTTTTCTTCGGACCCTATCGAGGCACACAGACCATGGGGATTCTGTCCGCGGTGACAGCCTTGACATTTGCCAGAGCCCTGGACGCCGCCGCGCAAATGGCATTGCCCACCCTGGAAGTGAGAAGGTAACGTTTATTTTTGTATTTTTTTCTCTCTCTCCCATATACAGACTGTAGAAAGACCACCAAGCGTGCGCCATTTTTTTTTTCCACCATGATGTACAATTCACATTTGTTAATCAAAAAAAGTGCCCGAGGTCATCCACCTAGACTTTTTTTTTTCTTCTTCTTCTTCTTCTTCTTAAACAGGAAACGGGTTTCAGATGTTTATATGTTAAAAAGTAAGGCTACTAATCTGTTTAGCCATTTACCAGATCCTGGCGAACTCCCTCGTACGTTTTAATGTTCAGACCCCATAGAATGACATTCATTTGATCCCTCTTGTTATTTAGAATGAAAACCGAAATCTTTTAACAGTCACCTGCTTTTCCTGGACAGTTCCAGCGGAGGTAAAGTAAATGAGTAAATGGACCCGGGAGTTTGGTGGAGTAGTGCTCACCAGGGTGCTGCTGTTGTGTCTGATGTTGTGAAAATCCCACATTCTCAGGCCGTTCTTTAAAATAGACCGTGGTCACATGTATTTTCGTGCGTCTCCGGAGGCATCCTACTTGGATTCGGAATAGAGGTTTACAAATGCACACCGTTAGGAAGTCTATAGCAAAGGCGAACCTAGTCCTTGCAAATGTCAGAGATCTTTTTCTTTGAACCAGCAGGATATTTTCCATGGTGCTTCTCGATATTAGGCTGTGAACGGTAAGAGAAAAACCATTTTCCTTGGGAGTCCGTGATCGCTTGAAAGGACTTCAGCCTGATGTTTAGAAATCAGGGTTTTTGTTTCATTGCTGGAATTTTTTTTTTTTTCTCGCCCCGGGGCTGATAATTTCAAACGATCGCACTGCTGGTGAAAACGTGTCCCTGTTTAGTGTGGCAAGTCAATGATATTCTTCTACGGTGGGAGGTTTATGTATTCATAAACCGGGAGAAGAGAGCACAAACAGGGGAGGTTTGAATGCCTTTTTAGTGAATTTGTTAGTATCCAAAGCACTGGCCGAGAAGACTGTTTCAAATGTAGGACCCAGAAGGAATTTTATCATTTGCTAAACCTGGGTCTCATGGACGCTTCTCTTTACCCGCCTGTGTTTGATCAAATGCTTTACGTCTGCAGATCGTGAGAGGAGGCAAACGATGGTTTTGGGAGACATTTTGTCAAAGAGAGAGAAATAGCTGAATGGAAATGAACTCTTAAAAGCAGCCCAAAGTCTCTGGATGGGTAAAACAGATATTTGCAAAAATTAAAACACAGACAAAGAATCACTCTCAATTCCCTTACCAGCACCCTCGCCTCGATATGTAAATGTTGGTATAATATTCTATGAGGCAAAGGCGTAGTTGTTTTCTTTTTCCTCAGAGTTATCAGAAGTGGCTGGAGAAAAGATGAGCGTTAGTGTAAAAACGGGTGTCGAGTCAATGTCCAAGCTCCTTCACACGGAGTCGGGATGGATACGATTAGACACAACGGCCAGCATTTTTGGCAAGTGAAATTTTGGTGATTTTTGGCCAATGAAAACCCCCTTTGAGTCCCTGGGGCGTGTTTCACCTCAACGTTCAGAGGACCCAAGGCTGCCCCAGGACGGCGGTTCGGCACCGCCGGCGCAAACCCGGCGACAAACGGCGACAGTGCCACCTGCACTGACGGTGAGGGAGAGTAATGGCACGGGGTCGTGTTGCGTGAGGAGCTTCTGTCGAGCGGGGCCGGGCAAGCGTCAGCAGCCCAGCAGAGGCTGGGCCGCGCCGAACCAATCCCCACCAGCCCCAAGTTCCCTCTCCGGGACCCGTCTGCCGCAGCCGAGGACCCCGAGTCTCGCCCGAGGACAGCCCTGCTTCGGGGGTCCTTCGCAAAGCCCCAGGGCGCCGACGGAGCAGAGGGGGGAGCCTGGCGTAGCGTCTCTGCGGCCATGAAAGGCGGAAGAGCGAGCCACAGAAGGAATCAGTCTGGGGAGGGGGCAGACTCGGTGCCGGTGAGCTTCCCGGACGGGGCAGGACGCAGGGCACTGGGCTGGCGCTTCCTCCCGTGTGAAAATCACAGGACATGAACCGCTCTGGGCCAATACCTCCTTTTTTTTCCCCCCCCCCTTAACCATCTCTCTGGGTCCTGGACCGTTAGGAGCAGGAAAAAAAAAAAAAAAAAGCCTAAGTCTGCAAATCCCCGGGCAATCGCCGTGTCAGCTCGGAGCCGAGACGGTTCCCAAACGAACACCTGGACGGTGTAAATCACCGCAGCGGTAAACACTTCAGGCCGGCGCAGGCCGCAGGCTGGCGGGGCGGCACCCTCCCACCCGGCGGGGGTCCATAAACCAGGCTCTGGCCCGCCACCATAAACGCCCCTCGCGCCGAGAACGACCGCTCCCCGGCGGCGAGCACAGCTCCCGCGACAAGGCCACTCAGATAACGGACTGCCCTCGCCGCTGCCCGGCTTACCCTGGGCTGGTACCCGGGGTAGCTGTCAGAGGTCTGTGTCCTCATCAGGGCCTTCGTGAGACCCAGACAGGGCACCGGGGCCGCTGGCTTCAAGGTGGCTGTTTTCAAAGGCGCCACGCAAAGATAAAACCTAAAAAGGAGAAGAAAAGAAAAGAAAAGGCTTTATTTTTTAAACGCTGATGATAAAATCTTTACAAGAGCAGCAACAATAACCAAAAGACCTATATGGAGTGGCCCCAAAGTTAGTAGGAACCACAGTGTCATTCCCTCCTTGAAAACATAGCGAATTAAGACATTAAATGACTCTTCTCCGTGCTGTCCTAGAATCTTCCACGCCTAATGGGTGAGCACGCAATCTGGTGTGACTGTCATAAAAATCCCGGGATGGGGGAAGGCAGACGGCAAAATACGCCTGAAAACGATCACCTCTTTGGGAATTTCTTTAGGTGCTGATGCTCTCCTTAAAAAGGAGAAATCTCTCCTTATAATTATCTGATTAGGAGAAGTCTTTTAAATGACATTTTCTGCCTTCAACCAGACAGATGGGAGGACGAGCAATATAAACTTTTATAAAGCGGCCTCCAGTTCAGGCTTTTTATGGCTTTCTCCCGACAGCGTGGAGTAGAGAAAAGGAGGGAACCCGAGAGCAGTTTCTCTGCCTCTGGCATCGGCCTTGCACCAAAGAAAAATAACCCGGAGAAATTAGTCTGTAGCCAGGAACGAAGCCGGGATCAAATGGTCGCTGACCGGGGCAAATATTTAAACGGGATAAGTCAAATCGAGCCTTATTAAATAAAGCTTGTTTAATATGTCTCGAACAGAAAATGTCTTTTGTGGAGTGTTTTAAACGTGGTC
>JAPYYJ010004557.1:0-10306 GCA_028533885.1 Nasua narica
CTTTGGTAAGGGATCTTGCTTTCTTCTTTCAGTTCCTCGGGACGTGCCGGGCTCTGTGCCCCAAGCATCAGGACAGTAGACCCTTTTGGAGAATGGCTGCCCTCCTTGCCCCATATTGTTTGAGAACTATCCATCACTCATTTCCTTTGCTGCCAACTTATTAAGAAATGTATCAGTACTGCCCTTCATGCCCCCTACCACCGGTTGGACAAGGGTGATCACCGAACACATTCTAGAGGTACCTTCAAGGACCCTTCTCCACCTGTGCCCTTTGCACAGGGAAAGTGTCTGCAGGGCCCAAGAGAAGTATCTACCTGCACTGCCAATCACCCACCCCATGCCAGGTAACCAGTTACCAAAATTTCCCGGTAAAATGTCTGGAAAGCCCAATTTTAAGCCTTCCTAGACCTTATGCCCAGGGTCCTCCTTCTGGAGAAGGCTCTGCTGCTGTGTGTTCACCTCTGGGTCTGGGTCTTGGTGGGGGTCCTTCTGTGGACAGAAACAGGACACGTGGGGGACAGACATTCTCACTGGTGTATGCGAGGCTGTCCCACACGTGGGGAGAGAAGCAGAAATAATGGAGGGGAGGGAGTAGTGGCACAAATTCTAAACTGATACCCAAACTCCCAGGTCATCTTTACAGTTGAGACTTAATTCACATTCTGTAAAATTTGCCCTTTAATGTGTACAATTCAATAGTTTGTAGTATATTCACAAGGTTGTGTACAATCCTAATCACTGTCTAATTTCAGAACATTCCATCATGCCAAGAAGAAACCTGATACCCATTAGTAGTAATCCTTCTGACAGCCACCAGTCTTTCTGTGCCTATGGATTTGCCCAGCTGGGACATCTCATGTAGGTGGAATTGTACATTATGTGGTGCTTTGTGACTGGCTTCAGCAGAATGTTTTCGAGGTTCGTCCGTGTTGTGACATGTGTCAGTATTTCAACAATATTCCATCGTACCGCGTTTTTGTTTATTCACTCATCAGTTGATGGATATTGGAGTTATTTCTTGGTTGGTATGAATTATGAATAATTCATTCATTTTTGTGTAGACCTACGTTTTCAATTCTTTTGGGTCTATACTTAGGAGTGGAATTGCTGAATCATAGGATAATTCTAATTTCTACCTTTTGAAGAATTTCCGGGCTGTTTTTCCATATCACACTTGTACCAGCAACGTGTGGGGGTTCCAGTTTCTCCACAACCTTTGTTATTGTCTGTCGTTTGATTAGAACCATCCTCATGGATGTGAAATGGTATCTCATTGTGGGTTCGTTTTGTACTTCGTTAATGACTAACCGTGTTGACCATCTTGTAATGTGCTTTGTAGCTGTTTGTAGATATACATTCTTTACAGAAATATCTATTCTGATCCTTTGCCCATTTTAAAAACTGGGTTATTGGTCTTTTTTGCTGTTGAGCTATGAGAGTTATTTTTAATAAATTTTATCCAAAATTATCAAGAATGAGACCCTTATCAAATGTGTGATTTCTAAATCTTGTCTTCCATTCTATGAATTGTCTTTTCACTTTTGGATGGCATCCTTCAAAACTTAAAAGTCTTTAATCTGGATATCTAATTTTATCTATTTTTTTTCTTTTGTTGCTTGCGCTTTTCCTGCCACATTGAAGAAACCATTGCCTGATCTAATATCATGTCCGCTTTCTTCTCATTCCAAGTCATGTTGAAAGAAGAATGGTCAGGATAGAAGGGGAGAGTTTATTTTATTTATCAGCTTATTAGTCTCATTCAAGTCCTATAAATATTTTGATAAATGCCGTCCATTTGTTCCAAGACCCACAAAGTCGACAGTGACCTTGATATTGAGAAGCAGAATTGACCACGACATTTCAAAGTGATGGATGCACTGACCTTGCTTTCCCACTGTTGAGTTCTCATTTGGTCTACCTTTGAGTTCCTTGTCCTCACTGAGCCCAGACCCCCATTCCTCTCCTGACCACATTATTATGTCTTGTAAATTGCATAATATCTATTTGAATTTTAAAAGCAAAGTGTACTTAAATCCCAGTTATAATTTGTACTTTAATGTAGATGATCCTGATTTTGAGATTAACTCAGTGATTCTTTTTTAGATATATGTGTATTTTTTAGGCATTGTTATGGTCTGAATGTTTGTGTCCCTCCCCACAATTTATATGTTGAAATCCTAATCAATCACCATGTCCACCATGGGAGATCAGAATGAGAAGTCGGCCATCTCTGGACCAGGAAGTGGGACCTTCCCAGATACTGAATCTGCCAGAGACTTGATCTTGGACTTCCCAGACTCTAGGATGTGAGAAATCAATTCCTGTTGTTTATAATCCACCTGGTTTATGTATTCTGTTATAGTAATCTGAACAGACTAAAACAGGCATCCACTGTGTGAAAAATGCAAGTACATCACCAGTAGAGTATGGTCTGAGATGCTGCCCAACCTGGAGAGCTCCGGAACTTCCAAGCAAGCTTCCCAGAGGTCAAGAGTCACAGAGCAGAAAAGTGAATATTATGGTAGAGTATGGGTGGAAAGAGACTGAGATTTGGGGGAGAATCAGAGTTAAAGCCACCAGCCCAGTCCATGGACCATCAAGCTAGGAAAGGCCTTCCAGGGCTATGGGTTTTTTTCCTCTCCTGATGCTGCGGCAGCTTTCACAACTTGCTCTGTGGTGTTGGTACCTTGCTCCATGGAAAGCCGGGGTCGCTTCTTCTTCTTCCAAGGTCTTGCTGGCTCCCCACTCTGGGCTTCCTTTTGCTCGCATGTCGTTCATATCCTCCGGTGATCACAGAAAGTCCAAAACAGTCCAAATGGTCTCCTATGGATGACTTTTTGCCCAGGTGGGTCGGCAGAGGGGACTGAAATTCTCAAATCCCGCTTCGGTCTCCTTCTAGGGAACAGGTGGTCATGTCACACTGTACCTTGCCCCTCGCTGGCACGAATCCTATTTCCTGTTGTCTATGGAGGCTGAAAGGCAGGAATTAGATTGGCATAATGACAGAGCTGCTCCTTGCAAAGCAATGACCGATGTTTTATGAGGCCAAATTCTATCAAGTTCCTCCATAGGCTGCCTCATCCAATTGAGGTATTAAGACCTAATTGTTCATCCTCAGCCAGGGTCTTCAAAATGCACATTGTTGGTGCATGGTGTATTCCTATCATCTACATAGGTACTGGATTAGCACAAACAGGGATTTGAATTCAGCTGCATTTGGCTTTTGGAAGCAATTACTCAGTTTAATGTCTAAGACTGTCAGGTGCCAGTGAAGACAGGATTGGCATTTTAAGGATTGCCTCCTCCCCTCCAGGCGTTATTCCATTATGAAGGACATTTTGCTAGGGAACGCCAAGCACGAACCAGAGGAAACAAAGGTAAATTTATATGGCTAGGTCAGTGTCATGGATGCTGGCCTCCAGGGGCTGCTGACCTTGAAGTCAGTTTACCAGCTGAAACTCAGAAAAGCTCTGACCCATCAAGTGAAGAGACAAGAATAGAGACGAAATGCAAAGCACCTTCTATGCTGTGCGACGAGTGGCTCCAGCACCCTGAAGCCTTCAGTAAAGTTAGAAGATGGGGCGCCTGGGTGGCTCAGTTGTTAAGTATCTGCTTTCAGCTCAGGTCATGATCCCAGCGTCCTGGGATCGAGCCCCACATCGGGCTCCCTGCTCAGCGGGAAGGCTGCTTCTCCCTCTCCCTCTCCCCCTGCTAGTGTTCCCTCTCTCACTGTCTGTCAGATAAATAAATAAAATCTTTAAAAAATAAAGTTAGAGGATATTCTCCCCCACCAATCCTACCTTGGCAGGGGGTGGCCCCAATTATCCTGTGTTTCCACTTGCAAAGAAGACCATTTATCTCATGGTAGACAAAACTCTTGGAAGGGGAGTAGCAGGATCAGACTGTGAAACCATAGCAGTGGGGTTCCCAGGGCTAAATAGCTCAGACTCGGGACTCTCAGCATCTGTCCCCAAACAGGAGGGGCATATCCCATCGAGTTAATTTTCTTTCCAGGTAAGCACACACCTCTTCTTTTTTCTGATTATTGTTTGATTCAGTGTGTCAGTCCAAAGCTAATCGACCTTCAGAGTGTAGATTTCTTCCTAGTTCTTCCGTAGGGATATTAACATTAAACTAGTGACATACCGTAGCTCGGACAGTGTAATACTTGTCAAAGCAGGTGACGAAAGGTGCAGGGAATAATACCTTTCTTAGGATCAGTGAGTGGAAATGTTGTGCCAATGGACACAGACTCTAGAGGGCTTCTCAGCACCGAGGGTATCTGTCCAGTGACCGCTGCTAAGACTTCACATACCCTGTTGATTGGATGAAGGTGTTGGTCACCTGACCAGAGAAGGGCCAATCAGAGGCCTTCCCTGCAATTTTTTGGTTTCCCTGTTCCTAAACCAGGAAATGTGAAAGTTGGAACTTGTTGTCAGCTTTGGTTTCAGACATGTGAAGGGGTTAGTTTCCAGAGGGAGAGAGGAAACTTCCAAGCAAACAAGTAAGAGAGGAGGAGCAAGTTCTGGGAGCATTTCAGCCCCTGATTCTAGGAAACCCTGGGGCACAGTTGTATTCCTTCCTTCCGTCAGCTTATGTGAGGTCCTCCAGCATCCTTATGCATAATTTCCCATTTTGCCTAAAAGTGGGAATCCTGCTTTTTGAAACCAAAGTAACTCTGGTCGTTTCATACCCCTGATCTCATTTTGATTTCCTGACCGTGCTGTCAGTGAGGCCCTATTACCCTGATTTGGGAAACAGTAACAACAAGACCCAGAGAGGTTAGATAGGTATGCGGGAGTCACAGAGCCTTTACAAAGCAAAATCAGGACCTGGCCTTGGCGGTGACACTCAGGCCCAGGCTTTCTTTCCGTACCTCCCCTCCGTGTCCCGGGAAAACCCACGGACCCCAGCTGGCTCCCCTCCTTGGTCCTCTAGCTGTGACAGTCATGCAGGCTTGAACTGGGGCGCCTTGGAGAGTGGCGCAATTATAACAAGGAAGGTCTATTCCCTTAGCATGTCGCCCCATCAGCCTCATTTACGGAGTGTTCTCTCCAGCTCCTGCCACTGTCGCTTAGACGTTAATTCATCAGCCCTGTTGCAGATGGTGTCATCCGCCGGGATTTCGCTGGTTATTAACTATTGCCAGCACTCTCACCCCGGAGCTTGCTCCGGCTGACTTAGACTTTGGATGAATTACATACTGTCGACCCAGCACCCCTCCCTAGGCGAGATCTTTCCAAGACCCCAGAGATGCAGGTCCTTCCTCTGCCCACATATCTGACCCCGTGTTCCAAACTCAGCCAGAAGTTCTCAGTGTTACCTTCTATTCCAAACACACCGCAGGGGATTGTCAAAGGACAGCCAAAGCTGCAGCTGCCTGGGCACGGGCCCTGCTTGCCCTGCTGTCGCCGGCTCCTCCCCACCCTCCAGGGAACAACGATGACGTCAGCCGCCACAGAGCAACACAGCATTGCACTTGTCACAGCCCTGCAGGAATGGAAGCAAGCCACCTTGGGACAGGTGGCTTTGAGGGCCAAAGTCTGAACCTGCAGGCACCAACGCCATTGGAAAAAGCCTGGCTTGTCCTTGGTTTCTCTCCTTCCTTCCTCTTTCTTTCCGGTTGGAAATCTGGCTCAAGACCCAGACAGGGGCTGGCCAGCCTCGCTATTTCGGGCCCCTCGTTGCCAGCAATTAGGACGGGTAGGGCTCAGCCCAGGAAAATAAAAATCGGGATTTTTTTTAATGGATTCTTTTTGCTTTTTACTAAACTCTTTATTTGGGGAACTAAAAATTCACCATAAACGTTCAAGCACAGAAGATGATTTTGCAAAAAAAAAATTAATAATAAAATTAAAAAAAAATAAAAAATTTCTGTGCTGTCATACCTTTTCAGCTCTGCTTTATCCACAGAGCTTCCGGTACTCCTGTGACCCTCCACATATCAACACTGGGGAAGGGTGACATCTCAGCAGTCTGAGCTCAGCTTTATAGGAGGGTCTTCTAGGCCTTAGAGAGATCCAGAGCAGCTTAGCAGTAAAGGCAATGGTGGAAACCGTGTCCTTCATTCCACCATAGACACATCTATATATGTCCAGCCTTCAAATACAGAACATTCCAGTGAATGACTCAGTCCTGAGACTCGCACTGGGTTGATTATGTCCCGGCCATGTGTCCAGTCCAACCGCGAGATAGACGACCTTGTTCTGAACACAACCTCCAATTTTTCCTTATCGTCATATAGTTGAATGTGTTTGGGCAAATTATACTTGCCCATCCGAGAGCTTGAGCCTTACTCTCTTAGCCATATCCAAAGGGAAAGGGAAACAGTTGCTGCCAAAATAGAGCTTCAAATGACAAAGCCATGCTGCTTCGAGATGGGACATCCAAAAGATAAGACACTATATTTCCTGGTGACATTTGGAGAAGGGAGTTCATTGACAACCTAAATGATCTACAGGAAGTTCAAGAACCAAAGGCCCATCTTCTTAAACCAAGCAATCAAAGAACAGTTGCTTTCTGAGAATCCCCAGAGCTCTCAGTGAGCAACTCTTTATGGGTGGAAGAGCTCCCAGTCTTTAGAGAGAAGACTTCTCAAAACTTCCATCTTTCAAAATGAATGGAAGAATGATCTGAACTAAAATTTCCAATACGTGCATGCCCTTGAGTTCCACCATGCAGTCAAACCCAGTTGCACAGAAATAGGAAATAGGGAGATTAGGCAGGTGGCCCCTTCCAAGAAGGCTGCCAGGAGTCAGAAGCAGCAGCGATAATACTAGTAGCATTTATTGAGTACTTACGTTGTGCCATGTCTTGGACTCAATGAAAGAATTTCCATGTAGAATTCATGAAACCCACTCTATAACTCTGTGAGCTAAGTGCCATCCACCATCCACGTGTTTCAGATGAAGAACCAGATGAGTTATCTGAAATTGGTCTTATTCTATAGAAAAGGAAATTTCCAAAGTTGAATGTCAGCTCAGTAGGGGACCCAATAATGGTGGACATTGAAGGACAGGATGAATCAAGTGACAACTAAGTCAAGGCCAACCCCAGGAGTTTCAGAGAAGGGGCAGAAGGAGCCCGGCCCTCAGGAATGTACCACACTGAGGACTAACTGCCTGTAAACAATTGTCAGAGGTAAGTCCTGTAGACGGTTTTCATTATCTTGAATTCAGATAGATGTTTATCCAGGGCCTGCTCAGTGCCTGCTCTCAGGTACAGATGTTAAAATGGATATGAAATAAATCAAAGCCTCAACAATTAAGCTCTAGATATTGCTCCCGTAATTAAGTGCTAGAATGAGTGATATGGAGCATAGATATTCATGGAGATGGGAGCAGTGTCTGGAACTCAGAGAAGCTTGGAGAGGTACGAAGGAGGCTAGACTTGCTTTGGGCCCTGCAAAATGGTCAGGAGGTGAAGAACAGACGTGCTAGGAGAAGGGGAGCAGGAGTACCAGGAAACGATGCTGAGAGGTGGGAATGACACTGTGGGAGTGGGGATTGGAAGGAATGGAGGTCAAGCTGGGGATAAGAGGTAGTTAGGGAGCTGGGACCAAGGATACATTGACTCGATCAATGGATTGGATTGGATTGGATTGGATTGGATTGGGTTTGGAGACAGCTCCTTATTATGACCCATATAAAGATACTCTGAAGGATTCCCAGCCATTCAACTTACAAATTCGTCTAGAGACAGATGTGTGGAGAAAGGCAGCTGGTCCATGGCTAGTAGCTGACCAGGCAGGGCCCTCTCTCCTGAACTTGTTGCCCTGGCACTTCTTCAAGGCTGTGGCTGTGATGTCTGCAGGATGGGGGCAACACACTCCATTTTTGCAAGAAAGGGTGGATCCCCTAGAGACTGGCTGGAAACTCTTGGTTCTTGGAGAGAGACTTGGCTGAGAGATGTGATTGAAAGACCAAAGAGAGATTCTGGAAAAACAGACCAACAAACCAACCCAATCAACACGCACATACAGATTCATACATTAAGCTATTATTAAATAAAACTGTAAGTTCCCTATTTAGTTTTTTTATTTAAAGATATGCATGTAATTATTTAGAGAGCATGAACACGTGCGTAAGTGTGGGTGGGTGGGGTAGAGGGAGAGGGACACGGGGAGAGAGAGAGAGAGAGAATCCCAAGCAGACCCCACACCCAGCGTGGAGTCTGATGCACAGCTCTATTTACCACCCTGAGATCTTGACCTGAACCAAAATCAGAAGTTAAACACCCAACCAACTGAGCCACTAAGCCATCCTGTTGTTTTGTTTTTTGATTATTCCCTTCTCCTGCCCACACCAGCTGCCTCGTCGATGGCCTGGGATCTCATACCTCCTTCCTGTTTCGTATCTACATAGACTTCCTGGGCTCAAGCAGGCTTTGATCGAAAACTCAGGAAGGAAGGTATAGCACAGGGATAAGCAGCCAAATGGTCTGGACGACACCGGTCATTTCTCTGACCCGTCACTGCTGGGCCTACCGCCACCAAGTGCTCAGTGGAAGCCACCAAGTGCTCAAGGCACTTCTCAGACAAGAGCTACAGTTTCTTATGGTATATCACACTCAAGGAGGGGCAAAGCTGTGGGAGAACCCTGTGTGTCCTGGGCAGTCAGGTGACCGGGGACAGGAGGCGCTGCGGAAGAAGGCATAAGGCCAAGTGGGGTGGCCGTGTACCATTCCACAGGAGAAAAAGGAATCCTTTGGCTTTGGGGAATGGTAAGAGGTGTGGGGTCAAAGGACACTGACTGCATTGGCAAACGGCCGGAGTGCTATCTTGTGTTCTCCTCAAATTCTGGAATTCACGAGGCATGATTATTTGGGGGCAGAGTGGGGTGGGTTTGGAGACAGCTCCTTATTATGACCCATATGAAGATACTCTGAAGACTGGAAAGGCAGAAGCTGGGCACACAAGAAGCCAACCGCTTCTGGTTTTGGGGAAAACTTGACTTGCCAAGAATATCACCAATAAATACGTGTATTTTGTCTCTGGGGGAAATTGTAGAACTTTACAGACATTGTCTCATCGGATGATTCACCACCTGCGTCAGAGAAATCTGCCACCAAGCTGGTGTTCTGAGTCAAATTTTATAGTTAGAGATGATGGGGTGTGAAGAATTTAAGAAAAAATTTGTGACAAATCAGATAAAAGAGCCCCTCCTTTCTGTCTCTCTGTGGAGCACAATTGTCTACATGAACTGTTTTATAAAACATGTTTTAAATGTCGTGTACATCTTCTCTCTCCTGTACCAATATGTGCATATATGCAGAGAAACACAGGTGTCTCTTGGGTTTTCCCGAAGGTCATTCCTTTGTGAGCGTGTCACTTCACGCTTGCTTACCAACCACGATCTAGAACGGCGGGTAGGAATGGACGCTGTGTGGGACGTCCTTGCTGGGGTATCACGGACTTCTTAATGATTGTGTGGACGCACGGTCTTTGTAAACTGCATATTTTCAATTGACTAGTAGATTGACCTAGTTAAAGGCAGTTTTCCTAAAATACATATTACCTTCATTGCCAGTCTGATAAACTCTTTTTTCTGTACGTTGGGATATCTGAAGGTGAGGTCGTGCCGTCCACTGAGCTGAAACAGGCTGATGGGCTCTCCCAGCCCTTTCACCGTGCTCTTCACAGCTTCTCATCCTGCCCTCCCTGGGGTACCCCTTGGCGCGAGGGGAAAAGCCATGAACCAGTTAGCACACCAGAAAGCCAAGGCTCAGGGTGAGCGCCCCCTGCTGGTGACCTGCTTCTCAAAAGCGCATCTGTGAAGTGGCCTTAGATTCGAGTCTGTAGGGCCAGGTTCCCCCTTTTGCCCTGCAGCCGTGACAAAAAAGGCAAGGAAGGAGCAAAGGCACTGATCTCTCGCTGAGGAATGCGTGAACCCCCAGGGCCCTCG
The DNA here is from genome assembly GCA_028533885.1 of Nasua narica. NCBI lineage: Eukaryota > Metazoa > Chordata > Mammalia > Carnivora > Procyonidae > Nasua > Nasua narica. The sequence goes on from JAPYYJ010004557.1 coordinate 9,903, forward strand.
GCGTGGCCGGACTCAAGCACCTCAAACACAAGGATGCACTCGCAGGCCCGGTAGACTGAGACTTTGTGTGACGCTGGCTGCTGGCTGCAAAGGTTCGCTTCCTTAGAAAAAAGAAAGTCCTGGGGATAAACTTCTACTTTAACTTCAAATTCCCGAATTAACCCCATGGGCAATGCTCCTATGATATCACATGACAAGGCTTCTCCAACACTGTCCCTGGATTTTGGGGGGCCCTCCTGAAATGTATTTGTCTTCCCTCTTTCCAAATGACACTGGAGACAAGCATTCCTAGACTTAGTACCTTAAAATACACCGTGATAAAATATAAATCTCACTTCCACGGCCTGACACCACGGCCTGACTTCCCAAAGCACATGGGTGGGTGGGTGGATGAATCGATGGGT
>JAPYYJ010004558.1:0-10306 GCA_028533885.1 Nasua narica
GCCTTGGCGTCCGTGTCGTCGCTCTTCCTGTTGTCGGTGCTGGCGTTCGTGGCGGTGCGGCTGTGCAGGCGGAGCCGGGCGGCGGCGTCGGCGTCGGGGGGCGGCTGCTCGGTGCCCGAGGGTCCGTTTCCGGGCCACCTGGTGGACGTCAGCGGCACGGGGACCCTGTCCCACAGCTACCAGTATGACGTGTGTCTGAGGGGAGACGCAGGGACCAATGAATTCAAGTTCCTCAAGCCAATTTTTCCCAATGGTCTGGTTCAAGACATTGAGTGAAACTAAAGCAAAGCTCCAGTTTTAAGGAAAGTTTGGGTGTCATTTACAGAATAGTGAAAAAATCGTTGTTTGGGTATGATGTTTTTCTTTTGAAATCAAGAATCTAGTGGCTGTAACATTTGTTTATATATTGATTTTACTTTGTGTTGTTTGCATAATCCTTGCATATTCTTACATCTTCCTTTCTTACTAAGGTAGTCTTACTGCCTCCTTTCCTTTTTCTAATAGGTGAGCAAAAATACATTCATTTTGGTCTAATGATGATTTCTAACAGGTTTACTTTAAGGAACTCATCTCAAATTCTATATCCAGAACAATGTAGATAGAGTTGCACACTAGTAATCTTATAATTTACTCTGTATAATAGTCAGATATTGTTCTTTATAATATACTTAAAGCAGCTTTGTAGTTAATGAAGTTTGTGGATAGATAAAAATGGGTTTTCTTTAAGATGTACCTTCTTTAAGGTAAAATATGCTTTTAAGGACATTGTAGTCAAATTTAAAGTAATACATTTAGTTCACTTCCTGTTTTGACATTGGCAATTAATATTTCAATATTATATGCATTTACATTGACAAAAATGCACACATAATATAAGCTATAAGGCAAATTACCCTTGGAGTTGCCTGGATTATTCTCATGATGACTGAAAAAAAAATTAAGCCTAGAGCATTTTGAACGACAAACTGTGCCTTTCCATTTTGCATGAAAACTTTGTTTACTGACGCATCTGATGTGATGGCAATTTAGTTTGTAAATTCTGAGATATAAACGTTATCAACTTCAGTCATTTTTAAAAGATTTTATTTATTTATTTGAGAGAGAGAAGAGAGTGGGGAGAGGGGCAGAAGGAGAGAGAAGGAGAATCTCAAACAGATCTGGCTTGGCAGGGAGCTGGAAGCAGAGCTCCATCTCAGGACCCTGAGATCATAACTAGAGGGGAAACCAAGTCCTGGGCTCAACAGGCTGAGCCACCCAGGCGTCCCAGCCTAAGCATCATTTTTAAAAATTTTCAAGAAAGCATTATACATATATGATCTCTAAATGCATTACAGTAAAAGTGGTGTCCCATCCAATCCTACTTTTAAAATTAATATTTAGGGGCACCTGGGTGGCCCAGTCAGTTAAGCCACTGACTATTGACTTTTAGTTTGAAATTTTAATTTCATTGCTTGAAGTGTTAAAAAATAGGTTTTGGAGGGGAGGGCAGTAGGGGGTTGGGTGAGCCTGGTAGTGGGTATTGAGGAGGGCACGAACTGAATGGAGCACTGGGTGTGGTACATGAACAATGAATCTTAGAACACTGAAGAAATAAAATAAAATTAATTGGAAAAAAATTTGAGTAAAATAAAATAGATTGTGACTGTCAAGTTTTGTTAAAAAAAAATAAACTATACTCAAATACCAGTCATTAAAACTAGTGAAGCAAGTAAGTTAGCATACCTTTTATAAATCTTCCTTAGTCCTTAAATATGGCTTTCCTTGTAAATGAGCACTTTAAAAAATCAGGTTTTTTTGCATATCCCACTACTTTTATTCTCTATACTTGTTTCAGAGTAGTTTTCTATATATTTTAAATCTAGGAATCTGTTAGTTGTAATTGAGTTACTTTTATGTCTAATAACTAATATTCTTAGCCAATAGTTTGGTTGAACATAGATTTTTTAAATTTAATCTAATTTCCTTTTGTTCTTTTAGTATTCAACACTGTTGATAAAAAGTATGAAATCAGTATCATTGTCATTCTTTTTTCTGTTAACTCTTTATTCTATTTTTTTTTTTAAGTAATCTCTATGCCCAGCATGGGGCTCTAACCACCTAAGATGAAAAGTTGTGCCCTATACCAACTGAGTCAGCCAGGTACCCCTTCTTTACTGTTTGAGATTTTTTTTTCCTTTTTCTTGATGTTCTGGTACTTGCTAGGTCCCATACTGAAGTTTAGGCAATATACTGATTTTTCATTTGTTTGTTTGTTTGTTTGTTTCAATAACTTTAGGTTTTGGGGTTTTTTTTAACTTCCATTTGGTCAGTTTTCACAACAACTTGTTTTTTTATTGACAACTGTTACTTCCTTCTTTTTTGTTTGAGGAAATTAAATGTGTTTTAAGTTCCTTCCATATTGTTCTGAATTTCTATTTCTTATGTATACATTCTTTTATCTGTTGAGTACAGTTTTCATTCTGTTAGTCTTCTTCATTTGCTTGGTGATATTTTATTGACAGCTCATCCCCTTTTGGAGGTTTTTCTCATACCAGTACTGGTTTTGGTAGTCTTGTGAAGAGAGGAAGGAGGCTCAGGGTAGGGTCCAGCCCCAGGCTCTACAAATCCAAGCCTTAATTAAGAGGCTTAGCTCAGCTCTGTCACACACAGGTAGAAGTTTGAGGCCAACACCTAATGATGTGTTTGATCAGGGTCCCAGGCTCCTCTGATGGTCCTGTTCTGCATTTGCTCCATGAGGCAAAATCATAGAGGTCACCCTTCGCCACTTGCTTGTCATGATAATGGCTGAGGCTGTAGACATGGGAGCTAATGGAGACATTTTTTACTTTCCAATCTGCAGAGTAAACAAGCTGGTTTTGAGGAAAATCGAGCTGTAACTGAAATAATTGATACATGGGGATTACCTACAGGAAAAAAATCAAGGTCTTGATTGATATATATGACAGTGTTGCACATGGTAGTGCTAGATGACTTTGCTGCAAAGCTATTTTATATTATGCAGTTAGCTGGTGACACACAGAACAAGGTGGTAACCTGGATGACAATCTGAGTTAGAACTCGGGCCTATTTTATCAATGATTCAAAGCTTCATAGTACTTGATGTTTAGCATGTGGGCCCACAGCCTAGAAGTATGGAGCACTGAAGCCTGTCTAGGCTTCGAAGTCAAAGGCACAGCCAGGCACAAGCTATTGCTATTATTAAAAACTAGAAGTCACCTCTATTTGATATGGTCTAGGACGTATCCCAGCTTGACCTGTCATTCACTGAACCTCACAGGTGTCTACTTAGCTGACAGCTTCTCTGTCCTCTTGATCACTGAGTTGACTCAGCCATCTTCCTCTTTCAATTCTCTGCTCTTGTTCAATGATATGGAAGATGAACAGGAAACCTTCAGTGGATTACTGCTCATAAGGCCTTTTTTTTTTTTTTTTTTTTTTTTTTTTAGCATTTGGGGGATATCAACATCATTTGGACTTCATTGCAGAACTATTAATGTGAGAGGTTTCTGACTGGAATGTCAGACACTAATGGGTTCAGATTGCTGAAGTCAGTTATCTCCAGCTAATATGGATTGTCTCTGAGGAAGAGCTTTGATGAGAAACTCGACTTCTAAAATAACTGATGGTTTATAAAAAATTAAAATTGTGTTGTCTAAATATTGTCATTTTAAGGTGGCAGGTTTTTTTTAAAGATTTTATTCATTTATTTGTCAGAGAGAGAGAGAACACAAGCAGGCAGAGAGGCAGGCAGAGGCAGAGAGAGAAGCAGGCTCCCTGCCGAGCAAGGAGCCCGATGCGGGACTCGATCCCAGGATGCCGCGATCATGACCTGAGCCGAAGGCAGCTACTTAAGCAACTGAGCCACCCAGGCGTCCCTAAGGTGGCAGTTTTTTGCCTAAATTTTTTTTTTATCTTTGGGGAAATGGATTTTTTCATCCTAAATGTCTTATCCTATTCGAGAAGATTTAATCAGCAATCAAAAACTTTCCAAAAAAACTTTTAAAGGCCCAGAACTAGAATTCTACTGAATGTTTAAAAAGTTAACAACAGTGGTGCCAGAGTGGCTCATTCATTAAGCATCTGCCTTCAGCTCAGGTCATGATCCCAGGGTCCTGGGATCCAGCCCCACATAGGGCTCCTGGCTCAGTGGAGAATCTGCTTCCTCCCTCCCTCTCTCTCCCTCTCTCTCTTTTCCTCTGCCCCCTCCCACCCCCTACCCCTGCTTATGACATTCTCAATAAATAATCTTAAAAAATAAATTAAAAAATAAATAAATTATATTTCTATACATTAGCATTGGAAAATCCAAAACAAATGAAAACAATTCCATTTTTTATAGCATCAAAAAGAATAAAATGCTTAGAAAAAAACCGTAACAAAATAAGTGCAAGACTTTACACTGAGCACAACAAAATATCATTGAAAGAAATTAGAGAAGACATAAGTAAATGGGAAGTGTTCATGGATTGGAAGACTCAATATCGTTAAGATGGTGATGCCTCCCAAATTGGTCTACAGATTCAATGCAGTCCTTATCAGGATCCTAGCAGGCTTCCCCCCTCCCCAGAAACTGGCAAATTGACCTTAAAATTCATATGGAAATGCAAGGGACTCTAAAGAGCAAAAACAATCTTAAAAAAGGACAAAGGAGTTGGAGGACTCCTATTTCCTGAGTTTAAAGATGTATTATAAGTTAGACATTAGATTTTGAACATTTTGATACATTAAACATACAAATACTTTCTATTTAGTATGTACTACAAGGAATTATTAGAAATTATCTTAGATTTCGTCATAAATTTCTCAAGACGAATTCTCATTATTCAGATAGCTCCTTTCAGAATTTACATTTCAATAAATGTGATTTTATTTGCTTATTTATTTATATGAGAGAGTAAACACGTGACCGTGAGGGTGGAAGGGCAGTGGAAGAGAGGAAGGGGGGGAAGAGATTCTTAAGCAGCCTGCACACTCAGCATGGAGCCCAGTGCTGGGCTCAATCTCAGGGCCCTGAGATTAAAACCTGAGCCAAAATCAAGTGTTGGTGTGCTCGCTTCAGCAGCACATATACAAAATCAAGTGTTGGATGCTTACTTATGTTGGCCACCCAGGTGTTCCCATAAATGTGAATTTTAAAAATATCTTAAAGGTTTAGTTTGGAAATTCAACTGATACTAAATTTTAGTTTGCTTTTACCGTTAGCAGTATCATTTGCTTTATAGTTATTTCACTCAAATGGCCAGCCCACGTATCTAATTTACCTATCTAGATCTCAAAAATGTATAAGAATTTCTAACAAAATCCATAAACCATCAATAGATACCAATTATTAATGTTAGCTTAATATTTTGAGATAATACTATTGAAGTGTGATTTAAGGAACTAAAAATACTAGTTAAAATCTCATTCCTATTTTACCAATTAATCTCTCTCAGTAATTAATGTTTAATTTCTTTCTACTCTCCCCCTTCACGTTAGAACAGCTCTCAAGTCATCATGAAGTTTAAAAAAGATCCCCTCACTTTTTTTAAAAAAAGATTTTATTGACAGAAAAAGATCACAAGTAGGCAGAGAGGCAAGCAGAGGGAGAGGGGGAGCAGGCTTCCTGCTGAGCAGAGAGCCCCATGCAGGACTCTATCCCAAAACCCTCAATCCCAGAACCCTGAGATCATGACCTGAGCATGTTGTGTTTCAGTTCTGGTGAAAATTGTGTAAATTGTAGTATGAATCCTTCAGAATGGATAATGCAACTTTCCTGACTGGAATAGAATGTTTTTTCAGGGAATTATCCTTCATATCATTAACTCCTCCTCCATGCAGATTAAACATAATAGATTTTTTTTTTCAAGTTTAGCAGTTTTGGGGGGGTAATCTATGATGTAAGACTGCCCTCTTAGGTCGTCTTTCTTGCTTTTAACTTTACACCCTAATAACATTTCAAAAGATCCATTCATAGATATCTTTTTCTCCAAAAGTCAAGCTACAGGGAATTCATAATATATGTCACTCATATTATTATTATTATTTTACCAATTAATGATCTCAACAAAATACTACTAGTTCCCCTTCCGCTTTCTTTTTTTTTTTTTAAAGATTTTATTTGTTTGACAATTAAAGAGACACAGTGAACAGTGAGAGAGGGAACACAAGCAGGAGGAGTGGGAGAGGGAGAAGCAGGCTTCCCGCTGAGCAAGGAGCCTGATGTGGGGCTCGATCCCAGGACCCCAGGATCATGGTCTGAGCCAAAGGCAGCTGCTTAAGGGCTGAGCCACCCAGGCGCCCCTCCCTTCCACTTTCTAAGTTTCGTAAGCACCTCTTTTTGCTGGTATCTATCTCTAAAGGACACAGACCATTTTAAATATTCTTATATTAATTGTAAACTTGAACATAAACATCTCACCTATGATATCTCTGTAACCGAGGCAAGGCTGAAGTTTGAATCTAAATTATCTAAAAAATTGTTCACTTCTCCAATTCCACTTATGTGGATAAGAGAATAGATTCTGGAGCCACACAGTTAACAGTCTGAATCCTAGCTCTGCCATTTCATATGGTGAGTGATTATGGGCAGGTTATTTAAACTCTCTATGCCTCAATTTCTTCATCTATAAAATGTGGCTAATAAGTGTCCACCTCGTAGGATTGTTGGGGGATAAAATGAATTAATATGTGTAAATGCTTAAAATAGCATCTAACGTGTAGTTAGTTGCACATGTGTTAATATTATCTAAATTTCATTTGCTTTGGATTGACAAAAGAACTGAAAAGAGGTGATTTGCAACACTATTTCAATATCAACATATAGGAATAAGTAAACAAAATACAGTTTGGGTTTTGTTCTGAGCACTTTAACTTGAATCTAACTAGAGCTTGGTTATTATATTGTAAACAGTTTGCTCTTTGTTTTGCCCAGTGTATTTGTTTTCCATTTATATCTAAAAGAATATTTTGCCTTTTGGTTTTTTCAGTTTTTTATCATTTTTTATTTCACTTAATGGTCATTATATTGTATTATCCTCTGATTTGCCTTAAATGTATAAGAATTCTAGTGTATTAATGTTATTATTGCCATTGCCATGTCTCTTATAGGAATTTACTACTAGAACTAGAATCAAGGTAAATTTAATTGCATAATACTTGGCATGAGTCATACTCTCAGAATTCTATGTTTATTTTCAGACATGTTCATGGCTGAACATATGATCTGGGAATAATCTTATATAAGTAGAAACATGATCATTAGAATGGATTAATTTTTTTAAAAAAGAGTGTATTTATTTATTTGACAGAGAGAGAGAGAGAGATCACAAGTAGGCAGAGAGAGAGGGGGAAGCAGGCTTCCCTCTGCTCGATCCCAGGACCCTGAGATCAAGGCAGAGGCTTTGACCCACTGAGCCACCCAGGCGCCCCAAATGGATTAATTTATTTATTCATTTGACATTTTTGAGTGACTACCATAATCCAAGCTTCTTTCAAGAATATTTTTTCTAATACTTTGTCACTTTCAGAATTTAAGTATTAATATGCTTTTAAAATAATTCATTCAACATGAGTTACAATTTAAGTTAATTAAGTAATTAAATAAAATGGCAAGATATTTAAGGAGGGAAAACCCCATATGTGCCAAGATAAATGGTACTCCACTCAATATACTAATCATAACCGATAAACTGCTTAACTGTATCTCAGTTAACTTTATCAGGGCACTCACAATAGCAGGACACTGTGCTGGAATCCATTTTATAAATAAGTCTCTCCTCTTTATGATATGTGAATAGACAAAGCCTGAGCACCCTTTGCTCACAGATTAAAATGCTTTAAATCAGGGCTTCTTATTAGGCCAAATCAGCTGGTTGAAGAATATGGTATCTAGGATACAAAGGAGGAATGTAGTAAGGAGTAAACTTATTATAAAATAGAGGTATCTATCTAACTAACTAAGTTTAAGCTTAAAGCCTTTACCGTAACAAAATTTTATGATTTTTTTACTCACTTGATTTTATCTTTATATTTATCTGATAATAGTTAAGTAATCGAGTCCCATCACCCTCTGACCTTCAGTTTCCTTATCTGTAAAACCCCTTTCATTTCTTATCGAGGCCTAAAGTTCTCACTCTAATACTGTTTGATTTCCTTTTAAATTTAATGTGAGTTCACACTGTAAAAGGACAAGTAACAAAGCAAGATGCCTCTTCATTCAACAATACTATTTTTACAGTAGTGTAGGAACATAAAACTTTCCTTTGAAAAATAGGCTCCCTGAAACCACGTGACACCAAACACCCTAATAAACTTTTGCATCATCATAAATTCCTCACATACATAAAAATAAACAAGTATTAACTATTATGAATTATAATTTTATAAGAATTTATCTCCCCTGGTTAGATTACCTAAAGGGGAAGTAGAGTTCTTAGAAGTTCCACTGATTAGAGTGGGGAGACCGGGGTATCCTCTTGTTTTGTGATCACAATTACTCTAGATCATGCAATATAATGTGTGACCTTATAAATTATGCAATTTAATGGAATAAAAAAGTTTGTAAAAGTTCTATGCACTTTAAAAAATATATTTGGACACTTCCAAAATATACTTTGACTTGAGAATATTAATTTCTCAGTCAAGACGCAGGGTGGCGCTGCAGGCTAAGATTGTGAATAAAGAGCCCTAAAAAGCTCACGTATTCCTTTGCTACAAAAAGGAATCAAAAATACACGCGAGAAGCTTTGCCAGCCGTGCTGGGTTACCAGCGAGTTTGGGATGCAATACACTAAACGAATTTAAGATTAAAGGCAACTTTGTGCGGACTCCACCAAACAAGAAGTCAGAATTTATTATCTCCAGTCTTCGTGGTTCCTAGAAGGGGTTGGATGTAAGCACCGGGTCTCTAACATGGAGACGCTAGAGAGAATTCAACCAAACAGGCAAGTGATGGCGTTTATTTTGATGGTGTTCTTGTCTCAGGCTCGCGCCGAGCCTATGCGTTATTCTGTGATGGAAGAAACAGAGAGTGGCTCCTTTGTAGCCCATCTGACCGAGGATCTGGGCCTGGGAATTGGGGAACTGGCCTTCAGGTCAGCCCGGGTGGTGTCTGACGATGACAAGCAGCGCTTGCAGTTGGATCGTCAGACTGGAGATTTGCTTTTGAGGGAGAAACTAGACCGGGAAGAGCTATGTGGCCCTGTTGAACCGTGTGTACTCTATTTTCAAGTGTTCCTAGAAACGCCAGTTCAATTTTTTGAAGGAGAATTATCAATCCAGGACGTAAATGACCACTCCCCAGTATTCCCGACTAGGGAAATGTTCTTGAAAATACCGGAAAACAGCCAGCCAGGGACTCTGTTTCCGTTGAAACTAGCTCAGGATTTGGATGTGGGCAGCAATGGTCTTCAAAAATACACTCTCAGCCCCAATTCTCATTTTCATGTACTAACTCGAAATCAGAATGAGGGCAAGAAATGTCCAGATTTGGTGCAGGACAAAGCGCTGGATCGAGAGAAGCAGCCTGAGTTCAGCTTAACCCTTACGGCACTGGATGGTGGGTCTCCACCTAAGTCTGGCACAATGACAGTGCGAATCCTGATCATGGACGTCAATGACAATGCTCCAGAGTTTGTGCACAACCCATATGTGGTGCAGGTCTTGGAAAACAGCCCCCTAGACTCCCCAGTACTTAGTGTCTCAGCTAGAGATATAGATGCTGGAAACTTCGGGAGTGTTTCCTATGGCTTGTTCCAAGCATCAGATGAAATTAAACAAACTTTCTCAATAAATGAAGTCACAGGAGAAATCCGACTGACAAAGAAACTGGATTTTGAACAAATTAAATCTTATCACGTGGAAATTGAGGCTGTAGACGGAGGAGGCCTTTCTGGAAAAGGCGCTGTAGTCATAGATGTGGTGGATGTGAATGACAACGCCCCTGAACTTACCATAACTTCACTCACCAGCTCCGTCCCAGAAAATGCTCCTGAGACTGTAGTCTCTGTCTTCAGAATTCGAGATCGAGACTCTGGAGACCATGGAAAGATGATTTGCTCTATTCCGGATAATCTGCCATTCCTTCTGAAACCGACTTTCAAGAATTTCTACACCCTAGTAACAGAAAGACCCCTGGACAGAGAGAGCCAAGCCGAGTACAACATCACCATCACCGTCTCCGACCTGGGGACGCCCAGGCTGAAAACCCAGCACAACCTAACGGTGACGGTGTCCGACGTCAACGACAACGCCCCGGCCTTCAGCCAAACGTCCTACACCCTGCGCGTGCGCGAGAACAACAGCCCCGCCCTGCACATCGGCAGCG
>JAPYYJ010004559.1:0-10304 GCA_028533885.1 Nasua narica
CATACTCTTTTAATCCTTGCCGGTCTTGGAAGCTATTTATCTCTCCATCTATTTTGAATGTCAGCCTTGCTGGATAAAGTATTCTTGGCTGCATGTTCTTCTCATTGAGTGCCCTGAGTATATCATGCCAGCCCTTTCTGGCTTGCCAGGTTTCTGTGGACAGGTCTGACGTTATTCTGATGGGTCTTCCTCCTTATGTAAGGAATCTCTTCCCCCTAGCTGCCCTCAGGACCTCTTGTCTAAAATTATAATTTGCAAATTTCACAATGATGTGTCTCTCTGATTTTCTAGACTCGTTGATCTTGGCGGGTGTCCTTTCCGCCTCTAGGACACGAACACTTGTTCCATTCCCCAGATTGGGGAAATTTTCTTTCAGAATCTTGTTAGCTATATCTTCTAGTCTCTGTCTTTCTCTACCCCCTCTGGGATTCCAATGATTCTGATGTTGCAACGTTTCATGGCATCATTTATTTCCCTAAGTCTCTTCTCATGAGTCCTGTGCAGTTTGCTCCAGCTCTTCTCCTGACCTTTCTTCTCAACCATTTTATCCTCTAGATCACTAATTCTATCCTATCTCCATAACTCTAGCTGTTAGACTATTTAGATTGGATTGGATCTCATTAATAGCGCTTCCTTACATCAGCTATACTGGATCTCATTTCTGGCCTTAGAGATTCTATGTTGTCATTATTGTTTTTTTTCCATCCTAGCCATTGCCTGGATAATTGTCACCCTGAATTCCTTTTCTGACACACTGTTTCTGTCCATGTCTAATAGTTCTGAGGGAGAGGGTGCAGTCTCTGGGTTTTTCCTCTCTTGGGTGTTCCTCCTCCTAGTCATTTTGATGAGAAGTGGATGAGAGGATATATAGTTGGATATATCGCCCATGATCCAGGCAGGGTGCACCCTGGAGGGTTTTGGAGCAATTGGGATTCACCACCAAAAAGAAAGAATAAGGATAAAAAAAGATAGGGAGAAAGAGAAAAATAGGAAATCCCAGCCAGAATGGGGCCCAAAAATAAGATTTATAAGGTATTAAACCAACACGAACAAACATATAGACCAACACAAATAAATGACAAGAAATTAAAGAACCTAGTCAGAATGAACCCCAAGAATAAGATTTATATAATACCAGAACAAAAGCAAATACATAGAAACACTGACAGAAGAATAAGATGGGAGGGTGGTTATAACTCCTCGCAGGCAAGGAAGTTTATTTCAGGTCTTCCTGGGTTTATAGTTGTATTAAGCCTCTGGTTGTAATGTTAAGTAGTTAAAAAAAAAAAAAAGAAAGAAAAAAAAAACTTGTATCTGTGAAATATACAGGTTTGAAGGTATTATCAGGAGTTAATGTATTGATTTCCCCTGGTGTCGGGGGTTTAAAATTTTATGGGGACCCTGTGGTTATAGTCCTTTTGTTATTTGGCTGGTCTTCTGGGGGAGGGGCCTGTGCGTTGTTTTCCAGTCAGTCTTGCTTGGGTTGAGTCACCCTGCCCCCCAGTCAAGGGGCTGAGCTCTATGGAAACCGGTTTCTCAGTCTTTCGCCCTCTGAAAATTTTTGACCTTTTGTAGCTTTTTCACCTTTTCAGAGAGTCCAAGCAAGGAATCTGCCCAGAAGCTCTCAGACCTCCATGTCCCAGAGAAGCCTGAGTCTCTGCTCCCCTCTGGGTGGTCCAGAACACACACTCCTTTGCAAAATTCTGCTCACAGGGTAGCCTGACCGAGGTGGCGCGCGACCCCAGCCGCCTTTCTGCGGCTCCGCAAGTGCGGACCCTGGAGTTAGGCCTCCTGCCCGCGTTCTCTCCGGGGCCGGCAGGGATCCCCCAGACCCTGCGGCGGGCCGTGAATGTCCAGGCTAGACTGTAGGGCACACAGAGAAAAGCTGTGGCTCCTGGACCGCAGCAGACTCTCTAAAGACGCTTGCAGGTTCGCGCCCGGCCCACAGCATGGTGCAGGGAGCGGAAAGCTGCAGGTTCGGGATCCACGGACTGGATCCCCCCCACCAGTCTCACTTTAGGGTGCTCCTTCCTGGGAGCATGGGTCCAGGCCGGTGCCTGCGACCACCCCCTTCCACTAGTTGCTCCTCAGAACCTTTTGCTCTTTTTAAGTGTTTTTAAGGGACTCTACGTTGTAGATGTACAAATGCTGGTCCCCCGCCACCGGGCACTTTCCTTTGGGGTATTACTGTCCTTGGATCGCTTTTGGTGGCTCCCTCCCCCTTTTGTTTATCCTCCGATATCTATAGGTTTGAGTGTTCCCACTTTGCTTTTACCTCTCCATTGCTGTCTTGTGCTCTCAGAGAGATCCAGAAGTGAGAAATCTTGCTCCTCAGGCTGATTTCATGGTGTTCATCGTGTTCTGGTAGATTTACAGCTCACTTTTGGGGACAGGTTGCAACAGGATCTCCTACTTCTCCACTATCTTGCCCCCCTCTACCCAAGACATTTTTAAATGAAAAAACCTTATATCTACATAGGCAACATCCTTCCCTCACATGACAAAGCCAGCAGAACCACTGAACCCATAAAATTCCCAGGTGCTTAGAGAAAGAACTACGGGGGATAAAGGCGACCCTGAACTGAGTGCCTGGTTAGAAGGGCCTACTGATCATCGGAGATTGGAAGGACCTGAGGCAGGAGAAAGTCATTTTAAAAAAGCCAATGAGGGGTGCCTGAGTGGCTCAGTGGGTTGAAGCCTCTGCTTTTGGCTCAGGTCATGATCTCAGGGTCCGAGGATTGAGCCCCAAGCCCTGCATCAGACTCTCTGCTCAGCAGGGAGCCTGCTTCCCTCTCTCTCTCTGCCTGCTTGTGATCTCTCTCTGTCAAATAAATAAAAATTTAGAAAGCCAGTGAACAGAAAGCAGAACTGGGTAGGGTTAGGCCAACATTCCCTACCTTAGAGGAAGGAGGTTGAGCAAATCTTTCTCCAAAAGCCCGTCTCCTGAGACTTAAGACTGCACCTGCGCAATTCGCCTTTAACTGGCCGGCAGGTGCCCGGTTTTGCCGTTTATGAGAAAAGGTCTTCTAAGGGAGAGACGTCTCCCAGGAAAGAAAAGAAAATCCACTTTTTACTCACCCTTCCGTGGAAGTGATCCCGGGTTTCAACACCAAAATGATGCAGGAGAGAGAGATTTTTGTCTCACGGAGTCACAGAATGAATCTTGGCAGATAATGGAGACTGAGTAAAGCGATAGAAGTTTATTAAGTGAAAATAAAGAAAAAGCTCTCCAGAGTGAGAGGGGTTCCGACAGGGTTGCCCAACTTTATTTTTAAGTTTATTTTTTAAGATATATTGGGCGAGGGGCGCCTGGGTGGCTCAGTGGGTTAAAGCCTCTGCCTTCGGCTCAGGTCATGATCTCAGGGTCCTGGGATCGAGCCCCACGTCGGGCTCTCTGCTCAGCAGGGAGCCTGCTTCCCCTTCTCTCTCTGCCTGCCTCTCTGCCTGCTTGTGATCTCTCTCCTATGTCAAATAAAATGTTAAAAAAAAAAAAAAATCCTACGATTTATTGGGCGAGAGTGGAGTGGAAAGGGACAAAAGGAGAATCTCAGGCAGACTCCCTGCCAGTGTGGAGCCCAACCAGGGGCTTAATTCCATGACCCTGAAATCATGACCTGAGCTGAAGCCAAGAGTCAGACGCTCAACTGACTGAACCACCTAGGACCTCCAAGTATATATTTATTTAAGTATGTGGCACAAACTCATGACCCCAAGATCAAGAGTCTCATGTTCGGACTGAATCAGTCAGGCTCCCCTGTTTTGTTCTAGTTTAAATAAATGTTTATATGTATGTATAGTTAGGATGTATGTATAGTTTTTACATAAACTACATGTAGCTTATATATATAACAAAACTGGGTGGGACAAATGACGACTACGTGTTGGTAGAAGGGCTGGTTCTCACCCAAAAGATGACCTAACCAGAGTTAAAAAGGCTAAGACGGGTTTTTCCAGTTTTCCTTATCTGCTTCCAAAACAGATTTGGATAATCACGTAGTCATTTCCAGTGCCCAGATGGGCCCAGTGCTAAGGAAGCAGAGAGCCTGTATTCTAAATTTAGTGAGGCAGATTTTTTTTAAAACAGATATAATGTTCTCATACAGAAGTCTATTCTTAAGAGATGCTCTTAGAGATCTCGCATTACATTTCCTGAACAAAAGGAAGATTATGGTGGCTGGGGTTATTGGAAGAGAAGACATCGAAGTCCTCTATAAGACAGCTGGAACCAAGCCAGTTGCTCATGGTGACCAGTTCACTGGTGACATGCTGGATTTGGCCGAGCTAGCTGAGGGGGTCACTTTAAATGGCTTTGGCAAACTGCTTAAGATCACTGGGGAAAAGTTAGAGTTGTGCGTGGTTCTAACTAATTGGGGATTGAGGAAGCAGAGTGCTCCATTCATGATGCCTTATGTGTTACTTGCTGTTGAGGGAAGCAAGATCTCTTCCTGTGGGAGGTGGTGCCCCAGAAATAAAGTTGGCCCTCTGGTTAACTGAATATTCATGAACATTGAGTGGTCTGGAATTCCACCGTTCTAATGCAGGTATAACGGAAGTCGTTCCGTGTACACTCGCTGGAACTGCTGGCCTGAATCCTTTTTCTGCAGTAACAGAACAAATAAACTGACATGCCCAAGGAGAAAACCTATAGGCATTAATATCCGAATTAATAATAATAACATAATAATTTCCAATTATTTTGGAAGAACAAGTCGTCCAGCCTTTGTTGATTTCAGTCAGTGCCCTTATTCTAGCAACCGAAACTGGAACATTGTACAAATCGATGGTGTGGAAAACAGTGATCTGTCAAACCCTGGCTCACTGGCACCGTCCTGGCCCCGGAGAGTGTGGCTGGAGTAGAAGACTGCCTTCGTGTTCCTTATTCAGAAGCTTGTTTCCCGTTTGAACTCCAGGGCTTGGTCTTCCATTTGGCACTTGCTTGAAACAGTATTTGCATCCTTTATAAAAACAGGACCTGCTCTTTTGATTAGTCTTTTTTTTTTTTTTTTTAGAGGGAGAGGAGGAGGGAAAGAAAGGGAAGAGAGGAGAGGAGAGAGAGAGTGAGCAATGGGGGCAGGGGTGTGGGCCAGAGGGAGAGAAAGAATCCCAAGCACCTTCTACACCCAGCAACAATGAAAGGTTACATCAGCTTCTGCAATAATGCAGAATGCACAAGGACGGAACAGCAAGGCAGAACTTTATGTTCTGAAGAGAAAGGACTCGTAAGATTAGTCAAGGGGCATCTGGGTGGCTCAGTCAGTTAGGCCTCTGACTCTTGATTTCGGGTGGGGTCATGGGATCAAGTGATACAACCTTTCATTGCTCTGTATTTTACTTAGCATGTTTCTTCTCTTACGGGCTATGAGAAACGTCTCACAAATTTGTGTGTGTGTGTGTGTGCAGTCATGCCTGACCACGTCTGTAGGAGAGAATCCTAGACAGAGATTCTGAATCAGCTAATATGTATTAAAACTTGGCTGCTACGAAATTATTATTCAAAATAGAGTCCACCAATCCAAATTTACACCAGGGTAAGGAATGCTTAGCTCTTCACACTCTTGCCAGTATTAAATCATCCAAAAATTTTACCTTTGTGGTTTTTTGGGGTTTGGGTCTTTTTTAGGAAAGTCATCCTTGTCCCAAGATTATAAAGAATCTTCTGTGTTCTGGGTCACTGATCGAGTCTGTAATTCTTTTAGTATGAAGTAGGATTCACTTCTAAGAGTTGGGGTGGATATTTCAGCATTGCAGATAGTCCATTTTCCCCCTACTAATGTGAAAGTATTCTCTATTTTGTTGACTTGCCTTTTCCTCCAATAGAACTCTGAATAACTATATGTTAATATATGCGTGAATATCTAGTGGTCTAAATCTAGTCTTCAATGCTGTTCTTTAAAAAGAAAAAATAAATCCTTGGCTATTTTTGTGAATTGTTTAAGGTGAATTCTGAAAAAGTTTATTAAGAATCCATTAAGACATTGCTTTAGGATTTTTATTAGAATGGGATTGGATCTTAGATCAATTTGGGAATAAGTTGTATCTTTACAATATTGTAGAGAACATGTCTAAGAACACGAACTCTTATTTCATGTTTTTTAGGTCTCTTACGATTTCCTTTATATAGATCCTATGTTCTTAGGTGTATTCCAACACTTCAGGCTCTGTTGCTATTGGGAATGGAATCTAGAAAGGATGTTTTGCCTTCCCCATTTCCCCTGACCCCCATAGTTTTCTTAGGGGGAACTACCCCTCCTTTGTTCTTACACCATGTGGTTCTGGTGGAATTGACTCCTCCCCATTTGACCCTACCCCAAGTTCAGGAAAATGAACCACACCCGACCTAACAGAGTCCATTCCTCAGTGAAGTTAGCAGGACTCAATTTGGGATTTCTGTGGATACTATCAAATGAGACTCTTTCTCAGCTGGGGTGTCCAGTGCATGGAGAGAGTCTGCCTGGAAGAGAAGACCTCACAAAAGGACAGAGGTTAGAGATTCAGAGTAGAATTGAATGTGGAGAAACAGTTCTGCTGACATTGCTGGTATCTCACAATGTGACTGTGCCTAAAGCTACTTGGGACCCCATACACTCCCTTTTCTGCCTAAACTGACATGTTTTCAGTACAACTCAATTAATTCCCAAGTCAAAGGATCCGTTTTCCCTGTTATATTTATTATTTGGTTATGGCTATCCTGAAGAGAAATTTAATATAGCTTATAAATTCTGGCTATCTTGAACTCTCACTAGTTCTGACTAATGTTCCTTTCCTAATATTTCTGACTTTCTTTTCTTGGCTAATTATATAGGTTAGTGGATTTCAGTTGATGGCTGCCTTATCTTGCAGCACTTTTTTCCACTAGCATTTTAGGAGGCTGGAGTTGTGGCGTCATTGCTCAAACCGTAATTTAACCTAGGGCCTGTCCGTTTCTTTGAGTAATTTAAGGATTAGACACATACGTTATTCATCTGTGGTAAGAAATAATAACCTAAAGGTGAACAGCACTGACAGTGCTGAGTGATGAGGTGTACCAGTTTGGGGGAGTGTTTTTGACTCTGATATCTAGCCACAAGACAACGGAATGGTCTTCTTGTTGTTTTTAGCTTGTGGATGGTTGTTCCATAAACTAGTTAGGACTCCTAAGAAGACAGTGATTGCAGGATGTGCTACTGATGAATGGGACAGTTCAAGGCACTCGGGATGCTGGGTCGAAGTGCATTTCCAAGTGAGAATCTTACCCATCAGCCTGTAAAACAGTGGGTCCCTCTAATTTTTGCCTGATCTATTATCTACTTGGAAGAGGTAGTGTATTTGTTAGTATCTTCTCTCAGGTTTCCCCTGCATTTTTAGAATCTAGATGGGCACTTAGGGTAAATGTTGTTTGCTTCTAACCCACTTTTATTCCAGTTGTACCTTCCCTGCAAACTTGAAGCCTTTTTGGGCCCCCTGTTCACCCCCATCATCTTCCCACCTGGTTTTCCCAACCCATACAGCTCTTACTTCCGAGGTATATTCTTTGTATTTTTTTTCTTTCTTGAGTTTCTTTAGTTGTTTTTTTTTTTTTCTTAATCATTATTTTATTAATTCCAGCATAATTAACCTACAGTGTTAGTTTCAGATGTACAACATAGGGGTTCAACAGTTGTATACATTACACAGTGCTCCTTATGGTTAAGTGTATTCTTAATATACCCCATTACCTATTTCACCCATTCCCCCACTCACCTTCTCTTCTGGTAACATCAGTTTGTTCTCTGTATTTACGAGTCTGTCTTTTGCCTCTTTTTTTCTTTGTTCATTTGTTGTGTTTCATAAATTCCATATGAGTTCAATCGTGTTTTTTTTCTCTGACTTAGTGCACTTAGCATTATACTTTCTGGATCCATCCATGTCATTGCAAATGGAAAATTTTAATTCTTTTTTATGGCTGAGTAATATTCTGTTGTGTATATGTATGTGCATATATGAATGAATAAAAAAGATGTATATATTGATGAACACTTCCATATCTTGAGTATGAAAGTTGAGTATGGTGGCTTCCATATCTTGAGTATTGCAAATAGACATAGGGGTGCATGTATCTTTTCAAATTCTGTTTGTGTATTCTTTGGGCAAATACCCAGTAGTGGAATTATTAGATCATATGGAAGTTCTATTTTTAATTTTTTGGGAAACCTCCATACTGTCTTCCACAGTGGCTGAACCAGTTTGCATTCCCACCAACAGTGAAAGAGGGTTCCTTTTTCTCCACATCCTCACCAACACTGTTGTTTCTTGTTTTCGCTTTTGCTAAGATTTGTTTGAGAGTGTGCGCCTGCATGTGTGTAGATGGGGGGAGGGGCAGAGGGAGAGGGAGAGTCATAAGCAGACTTCACTTTGAGTACAGGAGCCCCAACATGGGGCTTGATCTCATAACCCTGAGGTTACGACCTGAGCTGAAACCGGGAGTCATACTCAACTGACTGTACCACCAAGGCATTCCTCTTTTCATTTTAGCCATTCTGACAGGTGTGAGGTGGTATCTCATTGTGGTTTGCATTTGCATTTCCTTGATGACTAGGGATGCTGAGCATCTTTTCATATGTCTCTTGGCCATCTGGATGTCTTCTTTGGAGAAATATCTGTCCATGTTTTCTGCCCATTTTTTAAATTGGTTTATTTGCTTTTTTTGGTGTTGAGTTGCATATGTTCTTTAATATTTTGAATACTAAACCATTATTGGATATATCATTTGGAAATATTTTCTCCCATTCTATAGGTTGTCTTTGTTTTGTTGTTAGCTTTGCTGTGTGGAAGTTCTTTATTTTGATATAGTCCCAATATTTTTTGTTTCCTTTGCCTCAGGAGAAATATCTAGAAAAAGTTGGTATAGCCAGCGTCAGAGCAATTACTGCCTGTGCTCTCCTTTAGGACTTTTTTTCCTTGTTAAGATTTATTTTAAATGAGAGTGTGCACATGCATAGGGGGAGGGGGCAGGGAGAGAGGGAGAATCCCAAGCAGACTCCCCACTAAGCATAGTGCCCAACATGGGATTCGATCTCATGACCCCAAGGTCATGACCTGAGCCAAAACAAAGAGTTGGACACTTAACCGACTGAGCCACCCAGGCATCCCTCTTCTAGGATTTTTATGGTTTGAGGTCCCACATTGAGGGCTTCAGTCCATTTTGACCTTATTTTTATTACAGTGTAAGAAAGTAATCCAGTTTCATTGTTTGCATGTAGCTGTCCACTTTTCCCAACACCATTTATTGAAGAGCCTTTTTCTCATTGCGTATTCTGGCCTCATTTGTCATAAATTAATTGACCACATAATCATGTGTTTATTTCTGGGCTCTTCATTCTGTTCTGTTGGTCTATGTGTCTATTTTTTGTGCCAGTACCATACTGTTTTGATTACTAAGCTTTATAGTATATCTTGAAATCTGAGATTGTGATAGTTCCAATTTTGTTCTTTCTCAAGATTGCTTTGCCTATCTTCATGGATCCACACAAATTTTAGAATTATTTGTGATATTTTTGTGAAAAATGCTATTGGTATTTGGATAGGAATTACATTAAATCTGTAGATTTCTTTAGGTAGTATGGACATTTTCACAATATTCTTCCAATCCATGAGCATGGAATATCTTTCCATGTGTTTGTGTCATCTTCAATTTCTTTCATTAGTGTTTTATAGTTTTCAGAGTATAGGTCCTTTACTTCCTTGGTTAAGTTTATTCCTAGGTATTTTTAGTGCAATTGTAAATGGACTATTGTCTTAATTTTTCTTTCTACTATTTCGTTATTACCAGATAGAAATGCAATCCATATCTGTATACTGATTTTGTATCCTGCAACTTTACTAAATTTGTTTATCAGTTCTAGTAGTTTTTGGATGGAGTCTTTAGGATTTTTTATATGTAGTGTCATGTCATCTGCAGATAGTTTTACCACTTTACTAATTTGGATGCCTTTTATTTATTTATTAAATTTTTATTAACATATAATGTATTATTTGCCCCAGGGTACATGTCTGTGAATCATCAGGCTTACACATTTCACAGCATTTGCCATAGCATATACCCTCCCCAATGTCCATAACCCTAGCCCCCCCCACCTCCCAGCAACCCTTAGTTTGTTTCGTGAGTTTAGGAGTCTCTTATGATTTGTCTCCTTCCCCATCCCATCTTGTTTCATTTCTCTTCCCCACCCCCCATGACCCCCTGCCCTGCCCCTCAAATTCTTCATATCAGAGCAATCATGTGATAATTGTCTTTCTCTGACTGACTTATTTCGCTTAGCATAATACCCTCTAGTTCCATCCACGTC